>JAODAC010037678.1:0-12710 GCA_027575185.1 Mimaenictus wilsoni
GAGGATCGTTTCAGTGACCTATTCGGTGCTATCCTGACAAGTGGATAAAAGTACACACAACACACATTTATTATTATGCAAATTATGCATGGTCGCATCCTAGCTGTCGGAATAAATAACAATATTAATTGATACTGATATATACGGCCTGTGCATTTCGACCATTTGATTATTGAAATATGAAACTGGAAATGTTTGACTTGCCACAATTGCAGTGATTTGAAGAGATTTAATGGCCCACCCACTTTACGGGCATCCCTGCCCCCCACACCCCTGTTCCAGTCCCTGGAGAGAAATGTACTTTACTTTTTGATAGAAATCTGCGCGCATAATTCGATAAAACGAAATAATAAGAAAAGCACCCTTCGTTTGTTGCCGCCTTCGTCGTTTCATTGTCGCCGGGGCGACAATTGAATTTTCCTTTTCCCTTTTCGCGATCCTCAGTCTCTCGATTCTCGTTTCGCATCTGTTGGAGAGGGGTAGGCGGCGTTCTTCGAACTTGCGATTTCCCAATTTGCAAAACTCACAAACTAATACCGCCGGCAAACGCAAGAAACATCGAAAATATGTAAACGCACAAAGCTCAGCTTTGTTTTCGGGTGGCGAATTTCGTGCACAATATTGCTATCCTCCACCGACGACAACAAGACGATAACTCAATATTAAAGTTATCTCCCGTCGAGATAACCGAAGAGACCAGCGAGACGAGCAGATTTCGACTGATGAAGTTATTCAAATTTTTATATCTTGTTTGCGTTATTGTGTGTCTCACTTCGTGCGAGACACATGTGCAGCTAGGAGGATTGGGTTCGGGAGGACACCCATCTACTGGGTGCCCGCAGTAAACTTCCACATCGCCCGAAACCCCCGTCCAAACGTAGATATTCGCACATGTGCAAATTGTTGATGGTGATGTCCCGTGGATGAAAATTTTATTACCGTCTCCTTAGACTTTTATGTGCGCCGCTATAAAATATCTACAATCTGCAATATTACGTCTGTCGGGTTTAGGGAGAGAATCTGAGGCAGAGGAAAGAGGAGAGTCCAAGGGGCTTGGAAAGAGCCTGAAGGGGTTGGCCGTACGTGTGTACCTTTTCAGTTTTCAGCGTTTCATTTCGATTTCGAAGCAAATTTACAAACGTGCAAACGTTTCTCGTCGCCGCGGCCGCTGTGTGTGTATCTGTGTGCGGAGAGCGTATGTGTGCGATGCACAATTGCGCATCAAACGGCTGCATTAAAATGCAATTTCGCATCCTTTCGCAAAATCCCCCAACGTTTTTCGGTCACAATAAAATGTAATATTTTACGTCGGAAAGTGCTCTCTAATTGTATGTATGTGTATGGTGTATGGTGGGTATACATGTGGAAGCAGACTGAAATGACTGCACGTCGAGGAACGAGTTTCTCCAAGCCGAATCAAATTCACATCGACGTCAATCTCGACAGCCTGAGTGACAGGCGAGCGAATGCCATGTGCCCCTCAACAACATCCTAAAACTTGCAGTTATGCAAGCATGTTTATGTCTATGCCAGTGGTTTCCTACATTTTTAAACATATGTGCCTTGTTTCTAAGAGTAATTTTTAGATTTTTCATAATCCCTCGGGGTTTTTTTTGAGGTGAACTCCCAACTATCTAAAAATCATGGAAGGCCCATGGAAAAAATGAATTTCCTCAATGAAATCTTCTTCAGAACAAGAAGTTTCAACATATGACAAAAACTAGAGGATAAAACTCAAATCAAAATCGCGACATAGTTTGAGAAGCGCTAGTTTAAAGCAATTAATGTCTCTTAGCCTACCTCTTGGTTTATGGGGTTTATAACCTTTTTTAACAGGAAACTTGATACATATGTGTATTTAATCTTTCCATATTTGTTTGTTTTATCACCTCATGTCCTGAATTGGGAGAGATGGGGTGTTTAGGGAGTTTAAAATAATTTTATTATTTCAAAGGGTATAAACCTCTTGCTGGAAATTGTTACAAGGCCACTGGCGGGACTCACTTTTTACGGCGCGGCGGTGCAAGAAAATTAGACGATTTGCAAACTAAATCAATGTATTTAAAACTCGTGGCGGTTGACGGTACATAAAGCGACAAAATGGCGGTGGAAGTGGTCGTAGTCGATTGTCGAGACGATAGGCGAGACAAAAGAGATTCTATCCTGACGGTGAGAGAAAACTCTCCTTCAAAAGACGATATAACGACTCAACTGTCGATACAAGATTCTCTATCTCACTGCTTCATAGATGTGGTTGTTGCGAGCAAGAAACCAGTAATTTAATTTGCGCGATGTCAGCCGCGTGAGTGCATGCGCTAAAGGTATGCGCGCTGTACAAAACATACAAATTATGCACACCCGATCAAACAACCAAACATGTAACAAAAATGCCGCAACACCACTCTATCCAGACTTCTTTCTGACGAGGATGATTTTGAATGGGGTTTAGGAGTTTAGGGGGTTTATTCATATTTTTAAGTCCTTTTAAACAAAATTACTGCTATAAAGCATTCATTGACACGTAGTGTAGCAATTCTTTCTTTCGAAGGAAATCTTGATGCAAATATGCACTTATTCTTCCCACATTCGTGTTTTTCGCAACCTCGTGGGAGTTCAAACATAATTTTAATCTTATATAACCAGAATTATTGCTATAAAGCATTCCTTGATACTTAACCTTTTCTTTTGGATTATTTTTCTGAACGCCTTGCACTAGAGCGGGGGGTTTATTGGGCTTAAACCTCACTAACCAAATAAATTGTTGCATGATAGAATTAATTTTATCCAAGTTTCCTTGATGAACGATACATACATTTATGAAAAAGGTATTTTTTATACCGGGCGTACCCGTATGGAAAAAAGAGGCCCCTTTTAATAAAACTATATATATATATGCATAACCTTTATTGGCATTCCGGTCTTCCTCATAACCTTTACAGCCTTTCCCAAATAAATAATAACAAAAATAAACCGAACAATACTTAATATACAAAACCAGCTATCATCCCAGGATCGCCCTTCTCATTTTCTTTTCCAGTACCATTTTGGTGATAACAGCCAGCCCTCCCCCCTTTTCCTCCAGCCATTTTCCGACAATATTCCTTCCTCTTTCATGGGAACCTAGCCATCCCTTCTTCAGTCCTTCGCACTCCCTTGCCAGGTGCTCTCAGGTATCCACCCCTGCCAAATAAAATACACATTTCGGGTATTCCTGCCCCATCCAGACCTTCCTGCCTTTCTCCTCCGAGCCACACCTAGCCCTTGCCAATAATGTCGTCTCCATTCCGCTTCTGCCCCTATCCCCAAAGTACCAGGGCCTCCTCCCGATAACCTGCACCCTTACGTACCCTGGATTGTAGGCACTGCCCATTATCCTCTCTTGCCTAACCTGCTCCTCGACTTCCCTCTCCCCCTCCCCGCTTCCTCCACTGATACCTGTTCCGCCCACACCTCTTCCGACACAGCCACCGATAACCTCTCCTCCTTATACGCTCACCTTCGCCTCACCATCCACTCACTGGACCTCCTGCTGCTACACCACTCCCACACCTTCCTAACTAACCTTTCATTCCCCATTCGCGCCAATCTTTCCTCATATCTTACATTACAACTCTTACAACCGCTTCCCATTTCATGCTTATTCTGTCCATTTCCTGATAATAAAACTATTACATTCGGACAAACTAACATTTCCACATCAAATTTCATATACTCAAATATAAACGTACCCTTCTTTGAGAAACACTGGTTTAAAATACTCTAGTGTATAATTCAAAAAGCAACCAGTGTACGAGATACTCAAGGAACATGATTGCAACACGACTTCTGTATCGACATAAATTCAAATTAAGTTATTTCTACCCGTAGCCAATCGAAAACGCGGCCCAGAAGCAAGCCGACCGCGAAGATCCACCGCAGATAAAAGCGTTACAAAGCGCACCAAAGACGTAGGTGTTAATTAACCGTGAAGCAAACCTGTTTGAGCAACAAAAAACGAATCGCACCAAGAGTCCATCCGAAAAAAAAAACCGTGACCAATGCATAAACACATGAACGCAGATAGGAAAAGATCAGGCTGCCGATCTTTTTCGCCTCCTGCAAGCCAGGCAGCAGGCAGCAATCGAGCATAACGAATGCTCGACACTGCATTGTGACGCATAATTTATGTGATGCGTTTTGTTGGCATTGCCATCCGGTGTGTAATACAATAAATAGAGCACGATAAATGCGCACGCAATCGCACGTTCCCTTACACTCCACCAAATACACCGCGTACTGAATGTAGGCATACATACATACATACAAACGAGCTTTGACAGCAGTCAGCATGTGTACGCGCAATCATTATCAAAACTCTGACGCAAAAATGCGGGTGGGTGGTAAATCAACGTCGCACTCATTGTCAGCGCTGATGAGCGTTTGGTGCAAACACGAATTTAATATGCTTACCCTCGACCAACTGGCCACAGCCTGAGGGGCGGGTTTGGCTTATCATGGCCGTCAAGTGGAAATATTGTCGGCACAAAGTTGCGCGCAGCTGCATCGAATGAGAATGTGGGTCTTATCGCACAAATCGCACAGCGGCCTTTTCGCGCGTATTTAATTCATTCAATTAATCGTTTGCAATCGTGGCGCAACGTATGCGAATGCCACGCCTTGGATATTTGTCTGTATATGTGCCTCTATGCATATGCGTATGAATATCTGTATGTACGATATGTTCGTATGAATCTATTTGTGAATGTGTGTGTGTGTGTATGTGTGTCGACTGTTTGCATCTGCACGTCGCTGATAAGCGCTTGATGGTGGCCGGTGGACGGAATTAAAGCCACCGTATTTGCTCTTCGAAGTATTCGCGGAAAATACGCGCAATTTTCCGGCGCGTTGCGTTGCCGGAAGGGCGAGGAAGTTGGGAAGTGTCACGGGTCGGTCCCACACGCGAGCCGTGCATAAATCGCGCAAAAACGCGGCGCGAATGAGTCATAAATCCCACTTTTACGCTGAATTTTCCATTCGCAAATTCACAAATTCATAAATGCGATATTGTTTTCTTCATTGCTATAGGTAAATCTAACTGGATTTATGCTTTACGACGTTTTAGGTTTCACTGTGCATACTTAAAGGAATTCTGAAAGTTTTATGAATTCTGCCTGGGCAGCCTAGTGGTATCGTCTCGGCTTACCACGTAGGAGGACGGGGTTAGATTCTCCGAGGTGGGCAATCCACCGGGTGAATTACAATTAATAATTCACCCACTACACACCTCACACACTACAACATTCAACATTATTCAACATTAAAAACATTCAACACCCAACATTCAGCACAAAAAATATTCAACATGTAACATTCAACACTCTATAATACACAACAACAACAACAAACTCACAAACTGTAAACATTCACAAATAAATTGTAATCACGGCGGAAAAACTTCACGGCTGATAGCCACTAAAATATATACATTAATTTTTAATAAATAATGGTCCAAAATTAAAATATTATTTATTTCTTTTTTTACATTTAATTGACTTTTTATGTTGATTTAATTAATTTAATTTTAGTATACAAAATTTGTGGAATTACTTTTAATTTGCTGAAAAATTTCAAAAATGTGTTGAAAAACTGAATGTTTACTGAAAAATATAGAAGCATGGCACACTGGGGCAGCAGAGTGGACAGTGCTTCAGCCTACCACACAGCAGGACGGGGTTCGATTCCCCACTGTGGGCACGATTAGTGTGAATTAATTCACAACACACATTATTCAACTACTACACAACACAACACAACTACACTACAAACAATTACGCAACAACCACTACTCAACAAAAAAGAAAACACAACAACAACATCAACAACGTCAACAATTACATTACACAAAAATATTACATGGAATATACTGTATTCACATATCTTACGTATAATTGTAATATATAATTGCACAATATAATTGTAAAGCGCACCGGCTGAAAGACCAACACATGGTCGATGGCCTAGTCTTCGGACTAAAAATAAAGTTACTTTATAGAAGTAACAATGTATGACAAATTAAATTTTTGCAAGTTTCTAATTTCACTTAAATACCCTTAAGTATGAATGATCATAAAATTATAATAAATAAAGCCAGTTCAAACATTTTTAAGTTTTATGCATTTAATTGGCTTTGTATTTTTCTACGTACTTCGTATTTTGTTTATTTAATAAAAATGCACAGAAATGATTTTAGGTTTTTGAAAATTCTAAAATATATTCCTTTACAGGAAACAAGATTTTATTTTTTAAAAAGTTATCTAGGTAAAAAATATCTATCTCACTAGGATGAACTTTGTTTATCAATTTTAATAAGTTTTTAAATTTCTGTTTAAATGACTTTCTACGAACGATAACACCGACTGAAATTTATTCAACTTAGCTCGGTAATTAAAATTTTCCAACTTAACATTAAATATTACAAAGATTATGGCCAAAAAAGCAATTGTAATCCTGTATGAATTCCTGTAAAACCAGGGCTTCTCAAAACGAATTCAGAATATTTAGAAATACTAAAAATAATTATGAACATACTAAATATTTCAACCAATTCCATTGAGAAATTTACTTTTAATACCCCTTAAAAGCTTTTAAATAATACCAAAAACTTTATATATCATTTAGCATTATGAACCCATATCATTTTCTGAAACGGAAATAATGTATCAGCAACATCTTCATCAATAATTCAAGTAAGATCATGAATACTTAAAACAATTCAGAAAATCATATATAATAGAAATGTCTTTATCCCAACTGTAAACGCAGTATGAAGCGCTTGGACTTTTACGATTGGAGCGCTGAAATTTTTACAAGCTGCTCTCCAGGCTCCTGCAAAACCCAAATCCACCCTCGTTCCGTCGCCGATAAAATCGCGCACGTCACGCCGGTTTTTATCATTCCGTGTGTGCGAATCTCATGCGATGCATAAATATCACGCCGCCCGCGCCGCCGCTCGCTGAATGAAGTTGTCCAGGCAAGCAGAATACTAGATTACCTCCGAATGGCTGCTGTGACTGCTGATGACAAAAGAACGGCCGCCGAAAAAAAAAAGCAGAGTGCCGCGGGTGGTCAGACATAATGCTCATTTTCGGCAAATTGAACTTGACATGCAGTACCGCACATGATTTACACTCGCTCTGGTATGACTCTTTAGCCGCCGTCGGCGGTGGCCGGTGGTAGAGACTGGATTGCGATAGCGCTGGTGGTGGCAGTGCTAGTGGTAGAACGGGGATAATAATATAATGGTGGCACGGCATGGCACGAAGAGAGCCAGCGTGGAAAGCCCGAGGAGTTAGTGGTAGCATCAGCATCATCAGGTAGTGACGTTTGCATTTTAATGGGGGGCGGCTGGACAGGCGGACTCCCCCACCAAACCGACGCTGGCGGTTGGGATGTTTATAGCAGACATTTAGCGCTGCGGTGTTGGAACCGGTGCGTCATATGTCAACCGGGATGGTTGGCCAGATGTATGCGTGTTCTCTGTAAGTGCGCTAGTGTGATTGTGTGTGTGTGCTTGTATGGATGTAGTTGAGAGTTGGTTGGACTCCCTTGGACCTAACTGCTCCTGAACCTGGCGTGATATGTGTGTCTACATTCATGCGGTTGGACTATGGACGTCTATCTACCGCATGATCCTCAAAAAAAAAACGAAAACTCCCAACCTCTATCAAAAACACCTCGAACCATCCCCATATAGTGTGGCAACGTCCCCAGACTAACAAGCAATGACGTGGGACAAATATTTTCCAAGATTTCAATGTTTCGATGATGGATGTTCTCCCTAGACTCCGGGACCTTGCAAATTCTGGTCACACTTGGTTTGCTGCACGTGTTCTCCCATCGGAGCACATTCTGGAGTGAGGAGAGTTTGGAGGGTGGAGTAGGTTGGGTAGGTGCTGCTGTCACTCGAAGTTCCACCGAATTAAGGATAGTTTTACCCCGTTTACACTGATGAATCGCCATCAATATCGCAGCTAATGTTCCAGGACTTTGCTCACGGGAATGCATTGATACATGTCGCGTACAAGTGCGCCAGAGTGCAACCCCCAAGTGTAGGGTGTCCTCACGCAGTAGGATCCAGGTCCTACTATGAAAAACATCCCTCGATTCACCCCTTCAGCTGGTCTTTACCTCGTATCTGCGCTACGACTCGGGTCTTTCTTTGGTAATGAAGCGCCAGGGATATGGGGAGTGCATGTAGGTAGGAACGGGTCGAAATGACTTTTGCCAGTTGGTCGCCAGTAACAATAGAGCGGGCTGCATTGTCCTAAGCGCAAAATTACAAATCAGTTTCGGTATGTCCCACCGAACCTCCTCGTGCTCCCCGTCCTCTTCGAGCAAACGATGCTTTTGTTGCGAGTCCCCAGGACGCAGCGTATAAAGTCAGCCGTGTATCCCCCGATACAAAATGACATTTTGAACACCCCAACGAGCTCACCACACATACGAACCGTCGACCGACGAACACGTCGAACAATAGCGGAAAGAAAAATTCAATTTTAAAATATTAATGGGACGATATCGATTCACTTGCAAGCCAAGCAACCCCTAGGAAATCATTTCGCTAATATTCATGCTCATTTTATGGGCCACCATTACGATGTGCCAGGATGATTCAAACGTGGTGTACTTCTGGTTATGTGGGTTTTCTCGGGGATGGCGATTGTGACCGGTGGCGATAAAACACACGAGAGTACAACAATAAATGAAAATTCCAGATCCACGCCGGTTAAATTGCGCCGTAAAAAGGACTTTGTGCGAGTTCTAGTTATTCGAGCGGTGTCGAGCTGCTCCTCCGGCAGCCGGGAGTTGTTTGGGTGCAGCAGAGATACCCGCCTTGTTGCCAGGGATATATTAAAGGACCACGGCGGCGGCGTAGTCCAAACTACAGTTTAAGGGATAAATAGTACAAGAGTCCGGGATGCTCACGGGGCGGGCAGACCACTCGAGCGGCAATGAAATTAAGCCCTCGACAAACCCGAATTCGGCTGTAATGACTAGCCTTGGACGAGTGGCGGCTGCGCGCCGCCAAACAGACACATATCATCATCATGTGCGGCGAAGAGAGTTCGAGCCGGCCCCGCCGCCGTCAACTCTCCAGAGAGGTGAATTTATGCGTTTTCCACCGCAGTTGCAAACTGCCGGATTCATATGAAGTTGTTTCAAAGTCTCGCCACTCTTCATCCCTTAGTCTGGTGAAGTTGTTATTTGAGAAGAGCTTCCCCAGACGCTCGAGGATCGACATATAGATGGACATTGATAATCATGAGTGGACAGAATATTCATTAGGTGTATTAAATTTGGAATCCCTCAATTTTAAAAATTATTTAAAACCAGAGGGTTTTTGTCTCTTAATTTTTATAGTAGTAGTAGAACTTCCGAAATATTTCTTCATGGAGTCATTTCTTGAATTTTTTTTTAAAGCGAGTGCGTAAAATTGTATTTTTCAATTTTAAATGCACATAACTTTGGCATAAATGAACAAAATATAACGAACGGACTAACGTAGATTATTTAATAGCAAATCGCTTGGTATATGATTCTTCAGTGTGGGCTTAATATATTCCGTTTTATATCCGTTTTTCTTTCGAAAAAACGACTTTTCAGACTAACACAGCGGTTCATGTCAAAAGTAAACAACTTCATGTACCTTAACCTTGTCTCTTTATTTTTTTCTCGACTGCCATATATAAACTACTAGTAGAAATTATGAAATTTATAATTCCGTGGTGAACGCATCTATTTCTTTTAAAGGGAGGCCATAAAATTGCATAATATTTTGTGATAGACGTTTTTCGTTTAAATTTAGCTCCGTTCAACATAAAAATCTGTATAAACCTATTTTTAGAAGAAGTTTGTACCTATAAGTTGTAAGTCTCAATTATCAGATTATTCTATCGCCTAAACCGTAAAATTCCCAGTTTGAACCACGACAAATAAAATCTGAAAAATTCGAAAAATTGTCATTCAATGAAAAAAAAAAACCGGTCGTATTAACCCGCGATTAATCTATCGAAAAATGCCGCGTGCAAACGTTCGCACCTAAATTCGAAAAATGTGCCAACTCGACAATGGCGGTGCGGCGGCACACGTGGCATTTTCCGACGGCTGGGTGAATGAAAACGTGAAATGTTTGTACGCTGCGCGTCGCGGCGAGGAAAACGTGGAAACGCGAGAGAATTGCCAATTAAAACGAAGCCCATTATTGTCGTCCGGACGCGTTGCTCTACTATCTGCACCGCTGATAACATTTTTCACGTGCGAAATGCGCACGTACGCCCGTCCCATCCCCGCGCCGAGGCCGCTTGCGCTCGCAACGAGAGAACCTAATTCAATTTCGCCAACGCCACTCGCTCTTCGGGCGCCCTCTCAAAATTCCTGCTATCCTATCTACTGCTACCCCTGGAGGCTGCGTTATATACATTTACAAATCAAATAATTCGCGCCTCCCCACAATTCGCAAAACAAACGACATTACAATCCTTCACATGTGACAAATTCAACAACTTTGAGTCTATACCACATTTTAGGGTCATTTCTAGTGTACGGTACACTATAATCTAGTCATTACTAATCCTAACCAAATTTCCCTGAATTCCGCCTAAATCTCAATGACTAAATCTTCAACTGTATTAAACTCACCCCTTTAGAATCTTTGAAATTTTGCAATTGTACTGGTAGATCAATAGGAAAAGAAGATCCTTACCTGCAAAAGACAAGAGATTAACATAATTAGTCATAAATCACAAGACGCACAATTTGCATACATTTCGAGCGCGGTTTTGATTTCTTAGGCAATCGCAAATCCAATTAGTCGACGGCTCATTGCGTCGCTCTAGGTATCCGGCGCGAATTCGTGGCATTCTGTCATGTCGCGCATAATGAATAATTAATGAAGCCGTGGCGTGGCGCGAGACGCAGTCTTAATCAATTAAATCGCCTTATTAGTCGAGAGCAGAGCGTCTTCTTGATCTCTCCGGCGTTATAAATCGCGGAATTATTTTAATTTTATGCCAGCGATACGCTCTCCAACATTGAGTTTCCACTCCGAAGTTATCACCTTCTGAAGAGCTTCTCATTAATCAGATCACCGTCATAAAAATCATTTTATGATTTTCTTAATTTAAAAAAAAAAATCAACTTTCACGTTTACATCTATGATTAGTGTCTTGTAACTTTTCCTTGGGTCATACATTCGTTGACTATAATCTTTTTAATGAATGCGTAAATTTTTATTTTTCCAACTTTAAACCCACATAACTTTGGTATGAATAAACATAATGTAATAAAAATATTTAATAGCAAATCGATTGGTGTATGACTCTTCGATCTGACATTAGTATATTCTATTTTATTTCCGTTTAACTTTCGAAAGTCAACAATTTGGGATTGACAGCAGTTCGGTGTCAAGGTAGGCAACTTTATGTACCATAACTTAGATTATTTTTATCGACTGCCGTCGTTAAACTACTAATAAAATTTACAAAATCTTTGTTCATGATATCAGTTCTTCCATTTTTAAGCTAGTGCGTGAAATTGTATTTTTCAACTTTAAGTACACGTAACTTAACCTAATTTAACATAAATTAACAAAGTAATTGAAAATCATGAAAATCATCGATTATTTAATAACAACTTGAGTGGTATATCTTTCATTATCCTGAGACTAATATATTCCATTTTATTGTCCATTTCCTTTCGAACAGTCGCTTGGAATTAGCACAGCGATACATTGTCAAAAGTAGGCAAAATCATGTACCACAACTTAGACTTTAATATTTTTCGATTATCATGTTTAAACTACTGGTGGAACTAATGAAATCTGTATTCCCGATGTCAGTTCTTCAACTTTTTGAAACGTGTGCAAAATTGTGTGTTATTCATATTTAAATGCACATAACTTTTGAATAAATAAAATAAATTTTAACGAACATCGAGATGAATATATAGAATATCTAATAACAAATCTATTAGTATACGTTTCTTCGGCGCGGTATTAATAAATTCCGTTTTGCTTCCGTTTTTCTTTCGAAAAATTGGAGTTGCAAAATGTATAAAGTGATTTATTATCGAAAGTACGCAATTTCATGTTCTTCATTCTACAATTTTTCCGAGGTAAACTGGTGAAATATATGTTTATATAGGAATTTGGCAATTTAGTGTGAAGTTAAATTACAAATATGAGAGCAAGTAGTTTGCAATAATTTTTTTCCTAGCTCATTCACGCAACTCACACAACTTCACACAATTAATGAATTTGCAAAGAAATTAATCAATTGAAATTGCAATTTAAAACGGAAAGAGAAAATTTGAAGCCCCTAACCGGGTTTGAACCAGCCACGGAGAGCCCGCGGCATGTCTTACTAAGTCTAAATTGCCAAATTCAATATAACATATATTCTCAAAATCTGCCAAGACATCGCGGCAAGGAAAGAGTTAATTCACAGTACCAGGTCGGGGTCACTGTGTCGCGGTTGGTAGCACGTTGGGCCTGTATCCCAAAAGTCGCCGGTTCAAACCCGGTCGGGGGCTTCAAATTTTCTTTTTCCGTGCTAAATTTCAATTTCAATTAATTAATTTCTTCGTAAATTCATTAAATGTGCTAAATGATTACATGTTCTTCTTTGATATGTCAATGCTAGCTAGTCTGGGGTCGTTCAAATAAGACTGTATGA
>JAODAC010037689.1:0-60532 GCA_027575185.1 Mimaenictus wilsoni
ACCTCTGCAAATTCGCCGATTCGGCCCGGTATTCTTCGCTTAGGCACGTTCTTTTCGCCGGTACTAAGAGGGTTAATCTAACAAAAATTAATTAAGACAAATTGCTAAAATCTTAATCGCATTAACACGTTAATTTTATTAAAGCTCTGATAAGAAAGAGGAAGTTTAACTGTAGGAAATCATTGATTAATTAGCGAATATTTTGAGCAACTTTCTAGAATGCTCTGATCGATTTGATTTAGCCAAGAAGAAGCAGAAATACATCCAGTTTTATTGAGTTATTCAACAAGTCTTTAGAGTGTGCTGAGCTGATTATGATTAAGATTAAGAATCAGATTAGCGGCGACTTTTATTTCGCTTGTTCTTAATCTCGTTTCAGCGATTTGCTAGCTCGCGGGCACCAGTCGCACTATTCAAATCGATGAATGATGAATCGAAATTGGGCTTTTATTGATTTATAATAGCGGCAAATGGAATAGGGGACTAGGCACTAAACGATTATTTGTCGAATAGAAATTGTGCGAAGAATTTGGTTGGTAATTAAATTTATCGGTTGCCAAATTGGTTACCGTTCAATTCATATTAGATTTCTATTTGTGTGAACGGCTTTAAAGTGATAAAGGCAATTATAATGATCTGTAAGATTTACAATAAAAGAAATAACATTTGAAATCATATTGTGTATTTGAATAAGTTTCAAAAAAAACTTCTTTCAACCATCCACAATGTATTTTCAAGCATTTTTCAAAATTTCAAAGTTTGCAGCAAAGTATTTTTAAAACTTTTTTCCAAAAATTCTTTTTCTTCAAAATAATGTTTTTTTCTTCATAAATATCATTATTTCTAAAGGTATTTCATCAAAAAAGAAAGGTACTTCGTAATCTTTTGAAAAATTCCTACTTTTTTCAATAATCTCCACATTTGGTACAAAGTTAGAGAATTTTCCGAAAAAGTTGAAATCTTTGTTTCTTCAGAAAAGCAGTTTTGTATGACTTAAAATTTATGAAAAATTTAGATATTTTTGAAGAAAGTTGAAAAATTAAAATTTTGCAAAAAAAAAATTGCAAAAAGTTGCAATTTTCAAAATATTTCCAAGATTTTTTTTCCTAAAAAATATGTAATTTTTGAAAATGTTAAAATGTTTGATAATAGCACATACATATTGATTTTGAAAAAATGTACCTTCATGAAATTAACGTATTTCCAGCAAACCTCTAACATTTTAAAAAAACCTCATTTTTTTCCAAATAACTCATAAACAACGCCTTAAAAAAAACACAAAATTTCACTTCAATTACCCATTACTCTCCCAACCCTCGTCCACAAAAATGTAAATTCAAACTGGAAAACTAGTGGGTGTGTTAGCGTACTGTACTGCGTCAGGCATGTTTATGCACAGTTATAATATCTAAGCGAGAGCCATGCCCAAAGCGCGCGTGCACCTTCACGAATTGTAGGTGTATAAATCTTAAAACAATGCACCTTGATGATAAGTTACACGGCGCATCAACCACAGCGCACCGAACAACAGCCGACGCAGCAACATGAAACAACAGCCAAAAAAAGCAGCAACAACGAAACCTATCGAAAGCTCGACGTGTGGGCCGTGCCATACGATAAATGCGATAAAACACAACGCCAATAACAACGGCCAAAATGACCAAACAATCTCCTAGTCGTCTACCTGCATAAATCGCAGCTTCTTCCGCTTAGATAACGCTTCAAAAAAGAAAAAAAAACATGGCATATCTGCCAGATTTACACATGGAAAACATGAAGACATTCTTTATAGATAATTTACACTCACCGAAAGCTCGTACGAATGATAAATTGATGTACTTCATGTCGGCTTCTTCTCTAAATGCATTTTATAGTAATTGCTGTCTTTTGAGAAGAGAAGACATATTTGGAATATATTTGCTATGCCAACTATATCGATAAAATTAATGTGATATTATGAGACGTTACATGATTTATCATATTATGGGTTTTTAGTGATTGTGATGAAAGGACACACGTTATGAAATAATTAATTTATTATTAAACTACAATTTTTCTTTAGTCATATAAAGAAATACTTGTGTAACTATTATATAATACAATATTGTGAGAAAATATGGAATAGTTCGTGGGCATTAAGAGGACCGGGTCCGACCGGTACCACGTAGCGGCAAAATGCGGAACTAAAACATGAAATTCAAACTTTGTTCTAAAATATTTTCTAATCTGCATGTTACAGAATGCCCATCCTTGTACGGATCGATTCCTCATTAAATATAGTTTGTTTTGATATGCACATTTACGCCTAAATGTTGAGTAATTATTGAGATATTTATCGTGTAAAATATATTATCGTGTAAGTACCTGGGACAGTTTTTCATTTGATTACTTATAACCGATATTGTGACTCATGAAAGTTGTCAGTGAAATCATCGACGATATTAGACTTCAACTTTCATGAGTTATAATATCGGTTTTAAGTAATCAAATGAAAAACTGACCCGGGAGTGTGAAGATATTTTCACGCTGAATCGATTGGAATATGATTTATAATACTAGCAATAGGGGAAATATGAAAAAAAAAAACTAAAATGCTAAAAACCTAAAACTAGAAAAAAAAAACCTAAAATTAGAAAATATTTAAGAACAAAGTTTGAATTTCACGTTTTAGTTCCGCATTGTGCCGCTACGTGGTACCGGTCGGGCCCGGTCCTCTTAAGAGGACCAATCAATTAAATTGATGAATACCTGGTGGCCTAGATCAAAGTTTTAAGAAAAATGAATTATCATGATACCAATTAGCTTTTTAAACTTGTTTGTCATCCATAACAATATCCACATTCCCTTTAAAACCACACTAAAATTTAAAAACCTATGAATAAAATTAAGCGGCTTGCCGCGTTGTGGAGCTCGGTGCTCGATAGATCACTGCAGTTAAGCAACGTCGGACGTAGCTAGGCGTTGTATGGGTGACCGCTTGGTCTCCCCATTCAACAAGTGACTGCGACGCCGTCCGCGAACTCTTGATTTCGCGGTAAAAACGCGAATGAAGGGCGATGCGCAACGGTCCCCGGAAAAAAAACTCATATGCACAAAAAGTTCAGAGGAAGTACCATCAGTAGCGAGACCGGATTGGGCCGGGTGAAAGTTACTATTCCCTTACACCACTATGTGGTAGAAAAAGGTTGTTAAATAATAATGAATAAAATTACGATAAATCATGAATAATCCAAGAACACTCATAAACAATCATAAACAATTAGTGACACTTTAAAAAGATTTATACCACTTAATATGTAAATCGATTAATATAACTTCTTTAAGAACTACAAAAAGAGGAAACAAAACCTTAGTCAAACGTAATAAATTACAAAATTACACAAAATCGTGACTAAACACAATCGGAACTAAATTTATAGCCGCATAAAAGCTTTATATTGGTGCAACATTTATTAGAAATGCGCGGTGATAAATTTAATTTCGATTTCTAGCCGACTTCGTCGCTGAAATGACGCTGATTTCAATTTAAATGTGCTCATTGAATACGTGGCAAAACGGACTCCGCCCTCTCAGCGGCGATTTGCATTTGTGCAATGTGCAACCACGACGATAAACAATGCCTGCTTGACGAAGCGTTGCAAATATTTCAGTTTGCAGCCGTTCAAGTCGTGCCGCCGAGTTTCACTCAAAAAGCCCGCGCGTTGCGCCGCTTAAGAGTGGCGTTTTGTATTGTACGGCGCATGCGCCAAATTAATGCGCGCGGGCGTGCGCACTCCCGAACGTACTTTAAGTCGACATTTGGAACAATAACGTGATCAATCATAAGATATAATATTAAAGTATTCTTTTGATGTAGTTTTTTTTATCTTGGTGAAATGAGTAATGTATGAGTTAGCAAAACTTTGGTGTACTCAATATCTAGAACGACTTAGGGCGAAGCCTCATTTACCAGATCAAAAATACATGATCGTGAACTTTTAAATACGTAATAAATGATCCAATAAATTACTAAAATACAACAATTTACCTAAACGGCTGCGTTTCTTAAAATATTTAATAAAACCTCAAATAAAATGACTTAAGTCAACCTAACCGGAGCAAGTGGCTTCCCGAAAAGGGAGCTGCTATGCGGTGGTAGTCAGCGTGCTCAACCTGCGAATATAAATATATATTATTGTGGTCTGAGACACCTCGAAACAACCGAAGCATTGCTTCAAGGTATCGTACCTCGGGTTGCGCTGATGGAGGTGTGCGCACCCTAAGATGGTCTAATATAACTCTTTGGCTTCGCTGCAAGACTTTTCGGCAAAGCTCGCACCAGCCTTCCATGCTTGTTCACAAGCTAACATTCGTCTGCTTAACAGTTCCGGGGTTGGGTTTTTGCAGTCTGCTATTGCTAACATAGCCGAACGTTCCATGCTCCAGGCAGGACAAGTCGTTCGAGTATGTTCGGCATTGTCAGCCGCTCCCATCGTGCAATATCGGCAGGCATCGTTTGGGCGTTTTCCAATGCAATTAAGGCCCTGTCAGTAACTATGTCAAGTAGGGGATGCAGTTTCCATTTTGGTTACTCACCCATGCGTTAACTTCGGGAATCCATCGTTCAAACCATACTGATTTCGAACTACTAAGCCAGCGCTCGTTCCATGCTGAGATGTTACAGGGCGGCTGCAAGTTTTCTGCGTTCTTTCTCTGATGATACCAATATATTCGTTCCTCCACTAGTAAGTCGCTTGGTGGTATTCCTGAGAGAACCTCTGCTACTTCAGTCGACACAGTGCAGTAAGCTCTGTTAATGCCAAGACAGCAATATCTCACCGCACTCCTCATATTGGATCTGCTGCTTTTCGTTGCTGTAGCATTTGTCCATACCGGGGCTGCATAGAGCAGTTTAAACATGGCCACAGAGACTAGGACTTTTCGAGCTGGGTCACCACCTCCGCCTAGTACTAATCTGGCAATGGCGGCGCTAGCACTGGTGCTACTTCTTTCGCTGCATACTTTTTTAACATGACTAGGCCACCTTGCGTTAGCCTCCATTATAACTCCCAGGTAGTTTAGGTGTTTAGTGATTGCGACCTTTTGGTTCTGGATAGTAACATGCTCCTCGACAGTCTTGTCTTTCCGTCTCGTTGAACGCTTCCGTTTGTGGGCCGCCAATGAAAGCCCGTGTTGTTCGAGCCAGTTGTTCACATACTCGCCTATCCTTTCGAGTCTTGAGAGTAAAGTTGCTCTGTTTTGGTTACGACTGATTAGTGCGATGTCGTCAGCAAAACCGACAATGCTAATGCCAACTGGCAGTTGCACTGAAAGTAGAGCATCATACGTCACATCCCATAACCATGGACCTAGTATTGAACCCTGCCGAACTCCTTTGGTGATCTTCGTCGTTGTCAGACAGAGCGACCTATTCTTCAAGTAAGAGAGAATCATTGCCTTCAAGTATTTTGACAATTCCACTAGTTACAACTTACACTGGTTAACCTAAGTTAAATTAACCTAATGAAGCTTAAACCACGAGAATTAGTTTAAAAACATTGTTGCATAACCCAGTTCAACGTTATTTACTTCTAATTACAGGTCACTGCAATACAAATAGTAAATTTGCAAACAGTACTTGTTTTTTAGTTCGTTTACCGTTACGCCGCACCGATTGTGCTACAAGCGAGCGCAAAAATAATCGGTGACGATGTGTAGCGAATCGCTTCATGTTCTACTAATTTTTCCCACTTTTCAATTATATTCAGCCGAAGCAAGCATGTCGCTTTTGCAATTCAACCAGCCTAACAAACAAACAAGATGTCATCTCACCGCCAGCATCCTTTTTTTGTTTGTACACTACACCAAACCGTATTCGCCTCCTTCCCCCTCTTTAGGCACATTCCAATGCATCTACCCTTCTTCGGCGGTGTAAAACTGTCAAACTACTGTTAGTTGACGGAATCGTGCACAAATGCGAGCCTTAGTAAACTATACCATCCCATATATGTGCATCCCGTCATCCTGGTCCATGAAACAGTGATCATAAAACACAATACCAACAACAACCGAGTGCAATCCAAACGTAAAATGTCACAAGCGGTTACCGAATGGCAATTGTAAGAGATTGCAATTAATTGCGTTTCGCACGAGTGTATGCGTGTCAGTTTATGGAAATGAAGAATTACGGCATGCGAGGAGAGCAGTCGAAACGGAATGGGTACGTTACGTAAAGCGTGCTTAGCGTGGTAAGTGCGCTTCCATCAAACATTTTTCTCGGTGGGCGTACGCAGCGCTCAATCTTAATTTGCCGCCAGTCAAAACACGCGCATAATCATAATTCAGGCAATATATAACATGTGCGTCGAGGAAGTAGGCTTAAGTTATTCCATTATCTGCGTTATTAAGCAGAGAAGCCTACTAAAAATAATTACAAACAGGCCCTAAAGTCATGTTCATTTTGTTAAGTGTATAGTCATATGTTTTTCATCTCTTAAATTTGAATTTCTTTCGATTTTAATATAAAAAAATTCTATAAAAATGTAATGAAAAACCATTCCATGGGAGAAAAATGATTGTCGTATACTTAGCCCCTCACCCCCACCCCTAATGGGTGGGGGTAACTTTGAGATAGTACATGGGTACCTCTATTTTTTAATACAGATTCGAATAGTGCGATTTGTTCGACAAATTTTTTTCGTAGTTGATTCTGTAAGCGATAAAAATCAATGTTATGAATTTATTTTCCAGTGTAAAGACCTCGCTAATTTTGTTTTCTTGGCGTTGTACACAGTTTATTATTACAGATATACCTGGTAATGGTTAGAGTAAATGTTTAAATTGATGTCCGTCGATTTCAATGTATGTGCAAGTAACCCTCGATATACGCGGTTTTTAATAAAAACGTTTTTGATTAAATCGTTCAAAAGTCTTGATCATTTCGATAACCGTGATAAGCAAAACAGTGTATTTTAAGACCGCGTTAAGCGAGGGTTACTTGTACATGCTCTGAAATCGACGGGTATCATTTTGAGCATTTACTGTATCCATTACCAGTTACATCTACAATAAGAAGTTGAGTGCTGCGCCAAGAAAAAAAATTTTGCCCGATCTTTACATTGGAAAATAAATTCATAAAATTGATTTTTATCGCTTACAGAAGCAACTACGAAAAAAAAATTTGTCGAACAAATCTGACTTAGTTTTAATCGTACAATGCGAAGCTGCATTAAAAAATAGGGGAACCCATTTAAAATTTCAAAGTTACCCCCATCCCAGCCACTGCGGGTGCGATTGGGGGCTGAGTATATTTGAGATATTTGAGGTTTTCACGTTAAAAAACTCACCCGGTAGTCTAAAAGACGCTCAAGCTATTTGAAATGACATCAGTTAATGTTTTTTTTTATAACTTTCCAGTCCTGACTTATTTGCATGTTTTTGTAAACAATCACCATAAATTGAAGAATTTGTCATAGTCATTCCTATACCTAATAACGAATCATTTATAATTCATATTAATATTCCCATTCCGAAAAACAGTTTCTCGACGAAAAAAAGCAATTGTTAAAGGTATAAAATATAAAGAAGACATAAAACTAATAGTACAAAAGTACAGACATCATTTATTGATGTCTTCAGGTACTATTGAGGAAAAACATACATGGCCTAAGTAACATATGCTTATGTGATGTGATGCTGTTGTACCATCAATTCTTTACTGTTAACACAGCGGGATCTCTTGTCCTTCACCTTCCTTCACCTCTGGAGACGACTTGAACCTAGGTGTGACCATTACAGCTAATTTTCTGAGTACTCTTCGACTCTTTACTCAAGCTTCACCCAACTGAACCAAACATTCAGCACTTCACCAAACGATATTTCATAAAACTACAAATAAACTCTCAACCTAAAGCCATAACAAAAAATATTTAACAACCCATAAACTACTTTTTATTGTACCTATTTATAAAATAAAAAAGCCAGATAAATACGAATTCCACAGGTAAAACTTCAAGGTAAAATCAAATCAGACATTAAATTCACAACTAATTATTGACTTATTTTAATACCGGTTGATTGATGCATGTCGTAATAATATCATGGCAACAAGTTAACATTGTATCATCAGGTTCGAATGTCGAAAGATTGAAATTAACTATTTATTGCTATTTTTATTACAGTGACACGTAAACTTTAAGATATTAAGAATGAAATAACTAAACAAAGCAATTATCAATAAAACAAATCGCAATAAACGTGATTTTTACACCTACAAAATATTGCGTTTTAGTGTTTGTTCAAATCGATGCTTCGATCAATTGATTATTTACCGAGTGCGTGAGGCGATAATTACACAACTTATTTACGTTTGGCGCACGATGAGTTGTTTATTGTTAACTCTCTGTTTTGACGTCGTGTATGTGAACAATTACAGATGATCTCATTGCACAAGATCTTTATAATTAAATATTTTATGATTACTTAATTGATAGCTTCACCAAACACGATTTCTCGCGTTTAATTAAATTTTGTTGTGATTGTTATTTCTAAGGTAATTGTATATTTCATAGAAGTAAAAGTTGAAACACAACAATTATAAATTTAAAAAAATAGCAAATGGTACTTCTGACTTTCTGAGTGTATAAAATTAATTCGCGAAAGTTTAAACTAATGTTTGGAGCATCAATAATAAAACAACAAAAACTGGAGAAAAGAAGCAGAAACTCTGTTTGAATAGCACGCAAACGATCTAATCAGTTAATGATTGTAATAAATGACATCATGCTATTTTGGCAAAGTGCTTCCAGCAAAAAAGAAATCATAAAGTAGCCTCAAGAAACTACAAAGATTTATACATTCGTCTGTCAGGTTGAAATTGTGCAAAAAATAGAATTCATGCTTTGTTGAGGCCTTTTAAAAAAGTTTCACCGGGTTTAAGGTCATTTATAATAACCGAAAATAGGCAGTGATGTCATAAACATTATGTTTTTGCTTTGTATAGCGAAATAGTGACTGAAAAGATAGCTTAAATCCTGCTAAATTGACCATAAGTCAAATGACAACCAATAAAAATAGAAATTAAACTTTCATAACTTTTGTAAATTTAGTTTTACTAAAATAGTAATTACAAGAGATTAAAGTGGGTTTAATCCGCTTAAAAAATGCCACTAATTAGAGTTATCTAAAGATACTCAACCTTTTGTTAGTTCCATTTTAATGAAAATGGAAGAAAGAAATGAAGAAATATGGCAAAAACACTTTTATCGCTTTATTAAAGCTTTAAAACGAGGACTGAGAGGTTTAAATGTAGTTATATTAACCGTAAATCAGCAGTAAAAATAGTTTTTAAGTAAGATTAAGTTTTAAAGCGATATATTTGATGAAAAGGCGCTTGCATCTTGATAAAATTGGCGTAAATCAACCGACAACCAATAAAAATAGAAACGAAATTTTAACAACTCATAATTTTTGTAACTTTGCTTTCACTGAAATAGTAATTTTTCGAAATTAAAGTGTGTTTAAGCCACTACAAAATGATACTGATTGTAGTTTTTTGACGATAATCAATCTTCAGTTATTTCCATTTAATGAAAATGAAAGAAAAATATTCAATCGTGCAAAATTTATAATTTCAATTTTAAGAACTCAAAACTCACATTTTCTACGAACCAAAAAAAAATTACACCAACTTAAATTATTATACCATCTGCTTTAATTCTCTATAAAATGACCCCAATCATTGTTTTCTAGCCAAATCCCAATAAAAGTTATTTCCATTTTAATTATAAAGGTAGATCGAAACTATTTTTTGCAAAATTACTTTTAACCCGTATAACTAAAGTTCTACTCAAATTATAATTACACCATTGTAAAGCTGATTTAATCCTCTATAAATTATCATAACTCGCAATCTTCTAGCATTTCTCAATCAAGAAATATATTCACTAATATAAAAAAGCGAAAAAATCTAAACCGGCCCCTATAATCTAGCGAATGAAGACAAAACGAGTGAACTCGCACAACGCACCGCAAATGAATTTTCATGTCATGCACTTCTTCGCCACTTCTTCGTACATCTCGCGAGCTGAAATTCCCCATCTTCGGCGTTACGAATCGCGGATTAGACGCAATTGCACGCAGCCGCAACGAAATTCAATTAAAACGCCGCACCGCCAACGGTTTTTGCAGGCGCGCCATGAAAAAGTTATTAACATTCGTACGCGCCGTCGCGAGACAATTGCTCATTGCACTCGTCACTCTGTCCTTGATTACACCGCCGAGATTTCACAACAAAACGCCGCGAAACGCAAGAAGGAACAAAAAATAGAACAACAAGAACGCTCGTGAGCAAACACCACTCAAACATCCAACAAAAAAGTGCATTTAATACGCTTAGAAATCGCATTACTTACAGTCAACAAATATTTAGTTAGCACCAATGATAACGCCCTGCAATTACAATAATTACGGCTTTATTTCTTGGGATTTACGCAGGAATTCATACGCCTCTGCGCGTGGAATTTGAATAAAGTTTGGTATGCAACCAAATCAAAAGGCTCTCGTAGAGTTGGTTATGTTATTTCGTAGAAATGTGGCGCTAAACACGCAATCGCGTCATTACTACAGAAATTAAACGTCGTACGAGAGATGTTAATGTGTTTGCGCTTCTTCTGGTGTGTAATTAGCGCTGGTTTTTTCATCATGTCGAGGTTGTTTGACAGCCTGGCGCTTTTAGTCATTACGAAAATTAAGGCAATCGCGAAACAAAAATGAAAAAAAGAAGGTTAACAGCGATTGTCAAACAAATATTCAATATTTGAAGAGTTGTTCCACATAGTACGAAATATAGTTCAATTATGTACAAAAACTTTCTGAAACTTAATTGTACAACATTATTTTGGATAACTACGAAGAAAAATAGGTATAATTTGTATAAATTTTAAGATTTTTGAATAACTCTTTCAAAATGTGTTAGTAAATTAAATTGTCTTTCCTATGATACCAATGTTTTTCATTGCTTTCAATTGTAAATAGGAAAATTGTAATGTTAAACTTGACTTTTCATTACCACGAAAGTAATGGCTACACGAAAAACTCCGAAGCAAAATGGGTGTAACTTTTGTAATTTTCTAGGTTTTAAATAATTCTATGAGACAATGATAGAAAATTAAATTCTCTCTGGTATGATAGTAAGCTTTTTCGTTAATTAATAACAAGAAAAGTTGAATGATAAAGTTAATACTTCATTGTTGCTGTAACAGAAACTCCGGAGTAAAATGGGTGTAACTTTTGTAATGTTTAAGATTTTTGAATAATTCTGTCAGTTTATGATTGAAAATTAAATTCTCCTTCTTATGATAATACGCTTTATCATAGTTTTTAATAATGAAGACGAAAATTCTATTGTGAAAGTTGACATTTCAGTCTCTACGACAATTTTACTTATACGAGAAACTCAGACGAATAATGGCTGTAAATTTTAAAATTTTTGGATAATTCTTGCAGATTATTATATACAATTATATTATCTTTCTTACGTTATTAAGTTTTCAACCTATGTTTTATTGTGAAGTAGATTTTTTTGATAATACAGTTGAGACATGCAAAACTTTCATGAATGAATGAACCAAAACGCAAATTGTGTAAATATTTGCTTGAATAACTATGAATCACTATGAAAGGAAGCAGATCTATAGATAAACTCATAATAAACTGAAAATAATGAGAAAATTGTTTTCAGCAAGTCTACCGCTTGCGTAGGAGTATAAAAACGCAATGCCAACGCATAGGTTTTGTTTGCCGGCCGGAAATTACGCAGCATATGAATGTGTACCATCAACGCAAACAAGTGCAGTCACAAATATGCAGCACAATAAGCATAACTTTCAACTTACTTGACATACATTCTATTATTAAGAATAGTTTATGATGGATCGAAATGTAACTTCTTACCTGAAACAAAAACAATATAAATTAGAATTTAAAACATTCAAGGATTGTATTTATCAGATTTAGAAGTTTTTTTTTTATTTCAATTAAATTTAAACTGTCGAAAAAAACTCTTGGAAATCTTTTAAAAACGGCATAAAATGCGGTTGAAAGATGATTTAACCAATTTTTTCACAAAGATGCAACCGGACAGCATCCAAGCTAAACATATCACAGCACGAAGACATACTACGCATAGACAGGCATGTCACGTGTTAATAATAGTACGATTCGTAGTAATGAACTTTAGGACAAACCGACCGCGAGCCTTTCGACGCGTTTAGAGGTGGTACGCTAATGCATTCCGCAAATAGACGAAAAAAATGTGTTCGCATCTCACAATTTCAGCCAAAACAATTCTTTAATTAACTTCTTTCTCTCAGAAAATTAATATTATTGTCTGCAGACATCCACAATTATTGGACGTAATGGACAAGTAGTAGTAGTAGTAGTAGTAGTAGGACCTTTATTGACATTCATCTTTTACACCATTTTACATTTGCCGCCAATGGACTTCATAAAATAAATAAACAAAATGGACAAGTAAATATTTATTTCATAAAGATTAGAAGAAAAAAAAGCCCCAATCGGATTAATCTACCACTTATAGGTGACTAGGCTAATAAAAACAATTCACGATGAAAGTAATAGCAATCACAATCGTGCGTAATTGAACGCAAAAACGCTGACAAGCTAAGCTCTTGGCCTAATGCAAAGTGCGCCATGCGCATTGAACCAAACCAGACGAAAAGCGAGCGAACCGCATGAGTTATCACGAGCCGGCGTGTTAACGCCTGTTTTACAATCGCCAATCAATCAAACCATCCGTCAGGAGAGTCAATCAAATATTTTACAGCCGCCCTGTGCGCTAGCCTGCGAATGCATTTCTTTCACTTTCCTCGGTGTGCCGCCGCATACAATCTTCGGGCAATGATTTGCTAATGTACTCGACGGGGCCATCAATCATTCCGTAATTTGAAGCTAATAACATTTTTTATGAAAGTTGCATTTTACTGTTGGAATTTGTTTGAAATTATAGGAAAATTGCTTTAAAATCAATAAAATACTTCATGTCACAATTGCAACGAATAAAAGCTCGACAAAATTAAAAGAAACATTTTACTAAAATGGTCATAATTCGAACAATTTCTAATATTTTCCAAGGATCTCTTCAGAAATCCAAGGATAATTAGTCTCGCTTTAAGATTAAAAAGGAACACCCGTTTATTTTAAAAATATCTACTAAGAAATTGACGTCAAAGTTGCAAAAATATAGCTATTTTCAAAAACTGACAAACATATTTGACCAAAATGGAGATACCTCGAATAATTTTTAATATTTTTTAATAATCTCTGCAGAAATGAAAAGACAATTGGTCTCACTTTAATTCACTTCAACCAATTTCAACAATACCGATTAAAAATTGATGTTAAAATTGATGTTAAAGTTACATAAACAAAACGCACCCTTTTTAGATGCTACCAAAAAACATTTGACTAGAATGGGCAAAACTCAAACAATTTTTTAAATATTTTCTAATGGTCTCATCAGAAAACCATAGAGAATTAGTCCCACTTCATGGTTTCATCAATTTATTTCAAAATTACTACGAAAAATGCCGTCCAATTTGCAGAAATATAAGTACTCATTTCCAAAAAATCCATCCACACTTTTGTATAAGACATAATTTATTATCCACTAAAAATATCACAATTTTGCAAACAATCCTTTTTCCCAACATTATTCTCAATACACCAAGCATGGTGTCAACAAAATAATCCCAGCATTACAACTTTTTGCTCATTCCACCAGCGCTATTTCCTGCAAACCATTAAATACCCATCAACCAAACATAGTCATAGGCAACACTAAAAAAGTGGAATATTGTATTCTAACGGTATCACGAATCCGCACTGAAAAACCGAAATGCAATCGTCACACTCGGCTACCTCGAAACACCCTCGGCAAAAAAAAAAAAACGAAAAGCAATTAGCGCGTCATGTTATGCGCCATAGAAAACTATTTCAATGAGAATAAATACGTATTATAATCCATACAGCGAGCGAGTAGTAGGAGGACGCGCTGCACAGCAGGCGACCTGCAAAATTGCAATTGCAATAAGCGATAGGAGTGCGATTATGACATGCGCAAATCCTTCACGGTAGACCGAGTAAGCGGCAAAAGGCAGGCGCGCACGCCCTGCGCGAATTAATATGCGCTTAGCGGCGCTAATCCTGTGAAAACTTCCGCAATTAATTCGTACAGGTCAGTGTAACTTTTAATGTGCATAACAGGTCATCGCTATGCCTCCTGCTGCACTATTATTTCATTATCTCAAGTACCTTAACTGTTTTTAACAAAAGTAAATAAGATTTGTTTGAAATTCTCTTGAAACTCACGAGATATATCGAAAGTCGATAAATATCAGAAGTACCGAAAAATATCGGACGTATTAATAAACATCGAAAATCGCGAAAAAATATTGGAAATCTCAATAAATATCGAAAGTATCGAAAAATATCGATTAGTATCGATTATATCGACAATATCGATAAATATCGATACTTATCGCTACCAATACTCTTATACTTGTAACAGAATTGTTACTAAATAAAAAAAAAAGTTATTTCCTCAGCCACAACAGAAAATATGCTACATTTTTTACAAGAAAAAACATTTTTATCTACAGTTGCAAACAAAAAATGCAGCCAACTTTTACAGCCACTTGTCGTGCCTAAACGTTCCGAGTCGTGTGCCACTCCAACAATTACGAGACAATTATACAAATTACCAGTCACGAGGGGTGAAAAGTCGCAGCTGTCGCCAATGTACAATGACCTCTCCGCTGTAGCTGTAGCCCAAAGCACAAAACGCAACAACACAACTAAATTACACGGAAAACAAATACACAATCGACACGATGGCGCCGCGTTCGCCATCAACAGCACAAACTACACACACGCTGGCTATGCCGGAAATATACATGCAATGCAGATGTTTTCCCTTCCGTTTTTCGTTTTTCCAACATTTCGACGATCCAGCGATTGGTGTGCAATCGTGGGAAGCAAGCGACAACGAAGAAAACGTAATGCATCGCTGCATTTGATCGCAATTCCAAATCGACAGCAGTAAAACGCGAAAAGAATGGAAAAATAAACTTCCGGAATTCGTAAAATTTCCCAAGATACTTTCTCATCTTATTACCGTTATTATCGCTATTCATTATTGAGTAAAAGTAATTTTACTAAAGAAAGGATCTAGGGAAATTTTAGAATACTTCAATAAAGTTAATTTTAGCTTTCAAAAAAGTAGTAAGAGTAATAAATTCGTAATTACGAAATTAAAACTAAACCCCTTGTGCAAATCGCACCTCCATTAAACAACCACACCTCAAAAACACACCTTTCGTTAGGAAATAGATCTGGAAAGTCAACATCAACGGAGATAACCACACAAAACTATCAAAAAATAATCTAGAGCGGAAAATCATTTACCAGGTTAAAATTATGATTTTTAAAATTTTGAAGTGCACAGTTGCATACACTCTAGCGTCTTTAATTTTGAGCGAAAATGAAAGAACAATAAGTTTTATGAAAGTTTATAAAATGAATATGACATTGAGTATTTTCAAAAAAAAGTTAATATTGCATGTTTTTAAACAGTTTTAGATTTATAAAGCATTTTGAACAAAATACTCAAAAATGCTGTTGACTCAAATAAACTGTAAATAAATATTTTGTTTAAACAATTGCCGTCGTATTCTAGAGAATTTAATTATCTATAAAAAAGTCGTCATTCAGTAGAATTTTCTCAATCGTGTACGCAAAAAACGATGTTGCGAGAAATGCGCGTTTAAAGTTGGGTTAACCTAAAAATTCTATTAATTTAATTTTATGGGCGATAACTCCGTAAATACTGCTGCTATCAACTTTTAATTTTTAAGGAATATTTTCAAATACCATAGTTTTTGATAAAAACTACTATATCTAGAAACTTTTTTCAGGTAAATGTGCTTCTACCCTCTAATAGTAGGTAAATTGGTGTTCCGCAATCTAAAAAAAGTTTGTTAAAAGGAAGTATTCAAGTGTCAATGCCACCATGAAGTGTCGCAAGTGTCGTTTATCAAACTTATGCTACTGCAGCTTGCAACTACAAACTCCACCCACACATCGCCTCGCAGCGTGTTAATTAACTAGAAACACAGTGAAATAAAACGCATAGGAAACAAAACCTTGCTTCTCACTTGAAGGGAATGGGAATGCTAATTAGTAGAGATGGTTGAAAGAAGAGACTATTCATGCATATTATTCATATGCAAATGATGTCATACGCCTTTACAGCTCACCTCTACTACTCGAGTTTCAACATTTGAATGGCTTGTAGAGAATGAAAAGAAAGAATAGTTAATTATGCAACGTATTCTTCTTCTAGCTACTGGCTGTTGGCTAATGACATAAATTGTAGTAGCTATAAGAAGGAACAATTGGATGCTTTAAGAGTCAGTTGGGCTAGTTCGAAATAATCCATCAAAAATATTTAAAAGAAGGAAGAATATTAAGAAAGTTTTAAACGATTTAAGAGAACTTACTGAAATAATAACATTCATATTATCTCTTTCATAAAATTGGATCAACTCATGTATGTACAACTCCCAACAATGAACCCACAATTGAAATAAATTAATACCCATCAAGTCCAGCAACTGACTGACTGACTCAATGCAGACTTACTAAACCTTAGTAAAATTACGCACGATGACACATGTTGGATCGTAATTATAATATATCTGCCTTTCTAGATTAATAAATGATTTTGCCCGTCCGGGTAGCTTAGTGGGTGGCACCTTGGCGTATCACGCCAGCAGACGAGGTTCGAGTTCTCGGGGCGGGTATCACATACTGCGATTATTTTTCACGCAACAACTTCACACACTCACACCCATGCACACACACAAAACACACGCACACACAAATGCAAACATACACACTCAAACACACTACTTCGAACTCAACTTCAACTTCAAACACAACATCCAACTTCAACTTCAAACACAATATCCAACTTCAAACATTCAACTTCACACATCACTCTACTGACCACAACAACAACAACAACATATACATCAACAACTCACCTCAACCAACAAACAATTGTATGAACACAATACATACTTGTAAATAACAACAATACAAAAAACATACAAACAAAAATAAAACATATCCATGTCGGAAAGACCCGCAGAGGTCGATTGACATTCAAATATGTGATATTATTATTATAAATGATATCGCAACAAATTTTGCATCACATTAATGCAGAAAACAAGTCTGCTCGATTTCTTGCGGAGGAGTAACTCTATGAAACCCTATCCTGTGTTTATCTAGCAAAGCAGGAAGAAACGCCAGCATCCACTCACTCCAGCTCCAGTCATGCAAGAAGCAAAAGAGAAAAAAAGAGCCTCTAGTCAACATAAGCCCCAAGAACAAGCCAGAAGCTGTACCGACAAACATGTGTGTGCATTCAATCTAATTTCAACTGACGCAAGTAGTGTTGCAGGGAAAACACGCATGAGGAACACATCATCGCATGCGTCTTCATCCCACAACCAACTACCCGTCCTACAGCATTGCCCTGCATAGTGCACGACTAAATGAATGTCTTCATTGCTTGGATGGCAGCGATCTGCTTTATTAGTACTTCCGCTAGTTGGGCGCATGGTGTTGATAAATCAAGCAACATTGCATACATATACGACGTACGTTCGTTGACTTTTCGTGCACTTAAACTTTAGGATATTAAAACGGTTTTGCCAAATTAGTCGTAAATAAAATTTCAGTAATTTTGCAATTTAGAAGATTAGAAAACGTGAAATAAGAGGTTAATTAGCTTCATAATACTTTCTTCTTAAAACTATATGGAGTAGAGTTTATATAAAGGACAAATATTCGAATTTCGTGAATTAGAGCAACATTTTTTAGGATATTTTTCAAAATATTTATAGTGATAACCACATTAATTGGGATTAACATTGCTCTGGTATTTAAGAAATGATGTTAATATCATTGGATATGTGTAAAGTTCTTTTTTTTGTACTCATCGTCCGATAAATGGGGAATTTTGAGGTGAAATATGTAATTTGCTATAATCGAAAATTATTTCTTAGCTGCCACAAAGAAAAAATAAATGTTCATAAAATCTCAACCGAAATATTCTAATTCTAAGCTGATTCGAACACAAGGTGCCACGAGATGACCTTCCTCTTGTTAGTAAAACCTGATCTAACCTAATATAATATAATTTAAGAGATGTTTACATTCTCGAACGCACTACTACCATCATACCGTCATGAAGTATGACTCCTTTGACATATCAATATGAACAAATAATCAACGGTAGGCCATTTTTAGAATGTTAAACACGAATTGCAATAATTAGAAAGAGAAAATGACGAATGCCTCCGACAGGACTTGAACCTGCAAACTCCGTATTTCATGTACGGTGTGTTACCAACTACACCACGAAGGCCCACAGTCAGCCGTCTGCATTATCATATTATCTTTCCGTCTCAGTTGACCTGAACGCCACGATTGAATCATCGGAATTGGGCTGCGAACATTTTGTTAAGAGATGTTTACATTCTCGAACGCACTGCTACCATCATATTGATATGTCATTCCGATGATAATATAATTTAATCTAAGATACTATAACCTGACCTAATCCAATCTAACCTAACCTAACACAATCTAACTTAAAGTAAACAAATTTAACATAATTGCAAACACAATCGAGATACAAAAAAAAATCTACTCAAACAATACCTAATTTCAGTCTCAACTAGGTTGCTGGTGACAAAATAAAATAAAACCACCTCGCATTGAACGTATTTCTTAATGTGCTTATCGTTTTCATGTCAGTTCCGGTTAGCTACTGCAATCCACGCACCTCATGTACGCACATAACCATAATTCATTGTTCGAACGATTGAGCACAGCATGTTTCGAACATTTGCCCACGTAGCTGCAAGTCAGCCAAAGCAAAGCCATGATTGATGAATTTCACCCGGCAGCAGCACATTTTACCAAACTCACGACGCAAAAAAGGCACCTGATAGGTGTCAGCAACAAAATAAAAAACCCACAAGAAAGAGATCGCTGCCGTGAGTAACCAACTGTTTAGTTTAACCAGCAGCGAAATTGCTGTAATGTATCCACACAAACGCACACATCACCATCACCATCATCATCAACTGATCAACGTGATGCGAATACATCAAGTCGTTCTTATCTCCGATCTGTCTAGTTAACAAACCGTCAAAGTTTCCTCGTTTTCATTGAAATATTGAGCAACAAATTGGGCACAAACACGATTAGTCTGCATTTACACACGATTAACCAGAATAAATGATAATCCATCATAAAACATACAAAGAGAGAAAGAGAAAAAAACGCAATGCGTTTCCTAATCGAACTAATTGCTAATTACGCTGAAAATTGTTTATGTTTACGTTAGTAATAAATTCCATAACGGCTAATTGACGGGATAAATCGATGAAAAATGGCAAATATGAAAGTTTTCGCTAATAATTTTCGCGATAAACGAGATTCTTCCTCAAACACCGCTTTCATTCGCATGCAAAAGCACCGCAAATTAAATATAAAATAAATTTATGACTATATAAACATCAACAAACTGTCCTTTTTACCTTTTTCCTACCTAATGTAATATGCGATTTACTTAATTAATCGTCTTTCTATCACGCTGAAAGCTTGTAATACCACAAGTTAATTATAATTGCATTAATTGCGAGTTGTATACGCTTATATACGTATTTGTGTGTGTGTGTGTGTGTTAATTACAAATAGCTAGAGTTTGTGGGCAATGGAAATTTTGTAATTGATTTCTTTTCTGTCCAGTTCAAGTTTATCTAATGGAGAAATTCGTGATTTATGTAGCTTTTCTTGGATCTTACGGCGTGTTGACTTTGTTTCAACATTGAAATTGAGCGCAATGTATGCACAAACTAGTTGTATTTACTCGGCAGTAACGCTGGAAGCTAGTTAAGTCAATGTGTAAGTGTGGTAAATGGTAATTTGGAATATGCAGAGGAGGTTATCATCGAGATAATAACATCTGTGGGCTGATGAGATCGGTAAAGTTTGTGTATTACGTTGGTATTTATTCTGTCATGTAGATAGTTTGTTTTGTAAGAGTTTAACAAGAGTTTATTAAGAATTTATTGGAGAATGGAGAATAATAATAAATTTGTTGTTAAAATGAAACGTTATAGTTCAATTAAAAACATGTAATGCAAGAATTCACAGTTGCCAATTCTAATATCAAATGGAATAAAATCAAATCGAATTCACAAATCTAATAAAATCGAACAAAATAAAGCGTTTTATGCTTTCTAACGGCAGTCGTATTCAGTAGTATCGAAAATATATCAAAAGCCAAAACAAAATAAATTATATCGAACACAGTATCTAAAACAAATTCGAAAACCGAGAGCAATGTAATAATTAATGTCAATACATAAAAAATATAGAAGCCAAATCGAAAAAATATGAAATGAAAAAATACTGAACAAATGTCGAAAACAGTAGGTACGGAAAAAAATATCGAAACGAAGGAGCATCGAAAATATATCGTAAACTAGGAATATGTTTTGAGAAAACACCCAGAAACCATCTGAGATAATACTCTGTTAGTTTCATCCCGATCGGAGCTAGTCAAAATTGGTCCAAAATTACATTTTGAAACTGTATATTTTTCAAAATAACTCGAGAACAAGAAAATCGACCCCCACATATTATGACATTTTCTAAATCAGTGAGTTTCGCTCTATAAGATAGCATAGTTTCAGAACGATCAGAGAATAAATAGAAAATTATGACAACATATTGAAATTTCGTCAAGGGGTACCCCTTAAAATTTTTTCAAAATCTTTAAATCAAAATATCTCGGAAACTATATGAGATATAGAGCCCATATTTTGTGAAAACAATCAGAAACAGTCCGAAATAATACTCTGTTAATTACATCCCGATCGGAGTTAGTCAAAATTGGTCCAAAATTGCATTTTGAAAGTGGATATTTTTCAAAATAACTGGAGAACGACAAAATCGACCGCCGAATATTATGACATTTTCTAAATTAGTGAGTTCCGCTCTATAAGATGGCATAGTTTCAGATCGATCTGAGAATAGATAGAAAATTATGACAATATAATGAAATTTCGTCAAGGGGTACCATTTAAAAAAAAATTCAAAATCTTAAAATTAATATATCTCGGAAACTATCTGAGCTGTAGAGCCCATATTTTGAGAAAACACGCAGAAATCATCAGAGATAATACTCTACCAGATATAATCCAGATATAATATAAAAAAGCCACGAGTATTGTAAAAATATCGAAATCATAAAACATCACAAAAATATCGAAACAGTAAATTATCGAACATATCAAAAAATAGCCTAAACAGTATGTATCGAAAAAATATTAAACACAAAATTATCGAAAGAAAAAGTATCGAAATCAAAAAAAGGAACGAAAATATGAAAAATCAAAAGTCTCGAAAAAGTATCGAAAAAATTTCAAAAATAAGAAAATATATGAAAAACAAAAAGTATATAAAGTGACAAATGTATTTTGCAACCTTTCTCTACATTTACCTTTCTAATTTCCCAAATAAGTTAAAACCACATATAAACAACTGTTTATTTTCTATTTCTACCCTTCTACAATTAACAACTACACCATGATTGAGTTAGTAAAATCCTAGAATTGCCTCTTTTAATGACAAAATAACTATCTTTAATAATTACTACATTACTCAAATGTGATCTTTCCAACGTATTCAGTCGTAATCTGTTTACTTCTTCGCTATAATTGTTACTCGACTAGCGCAGCGGCCGTAATTAATATCACAGTTTAAAGAGGCACATGTTGCTTATTAAGTTTATACGCGTTTACGTGTTTTTCCCGGAGAAAATCGCAACAAATCGCACAATTACTTTACGATCGCACCGCGAACGCACCTGAGGAGATGTGATCTCATTTCGCCGCCTTTCTTTCGCACGCGCACTGCGTTTTGCATGCCAGCTGCGATAAATAACAAGCGCGCTGAATTAACGCGCTTAATGTTCATTAATTACGGCCGCTGCGTTTGCGTTGTGCGCCTGCACGCCGGCGATTAATCATCGATCGCGAAACACTTTCCCAACACACATATCAGCAATCTAATCGAAGTAATCGGTTCTGCATTGACAAAACGGCAGGAGAGATGAATGTGTCATTGTATGTGTACGAACTAGCTAAACTCTCTTTCTGTCTTTCTGACTTGAAAAGTTCTTCTCCTCCACAATGTTTCAATAGTACAACAATATATTTGTTGAATGTGATTAATATTTTACAACATAGTTAATTAATGCAGTGTCTAATTAAACGAGAGTGGCTTATAATGGGGTACTTGCAGCTGGATGTAAGGAAAGTTTGTCTTTGATGTGCGTGAAATTGGTATTTCCGTTTCTTGACGCTCAAAGCAGAGAAGGAAGGGTTCTTGGAAAATTGATTTTATGGTGTATTGCAGGATTTGATTGTAGTTTCAGTTTGAATTGAGGAAACTGTTAGAATTTAGCATTTTGAATTGTTTGAAATGTGTAGATTGGATTTGAATTTTTTAAGGGTTTTTCACACATATTTTCGCACAAATACAAGCGTAGTTTATAAGTGGATCTCGTCGTTCACACTCAATATGTGGCAATATTGTAATTAATATTTGAAATATTTGAACAAAAATATCGAAGGCAAGCCCCCATGGGCAGCACAGTTGGTAGTGCTTCGGTCTACCGTGCAGGCGCGGACGGGGTTCAAGTCCCCGGGGTGGGCACCCACAAGTGTGAATATAAATTAATTCACACAACAAATTATTCATACAAAAATCCACACATTCAAATTCACACTACAAAAATCACAACAATTAAAAATCAAACACCAAGAACACATCAATCGCAGTACGCGCATCACACTACAATCACAAACAACCAAAAACCACACCACGTGGCATTCCACACTCAACAACGATCACAACTCAGCCCAAAAACACAACACAAAAAATCACACCAATAACAACATCACATTACCATGTATATAAAAATAAATAAATAAATATGTATCCAGGCTGAAGGACCAGTTAGGTCGATGGCCAGGTCTGCGGACCAAATACAATATTTTTTTTTATCGAAGGCAATACGCAATCAAAAATTATCGAAGAAAAAATCGAAAAAAAAAACAAAAAGTATCGAAACGATATCGAAAACAAAAAGCACCGAGGAAGAATCGAAAGCAATAAGTATCGAAACCATAAAAATATCTAAAATATTATCGAAAAAATATGTTCGACTTTTTCAACATGAACTACTCACATCCCCAACGGATTTATCTTCCAAAACGGAAATAACCCCTATTTATTTATGCAAGAATTCAAAGACCGAAAAATCTCAAATCAAACGTGGAAACACGTTTAACTACTCACAACCAGACCAAAGATCTTGAAATGAACGCCGCTCAGCGGCAAAAACGAACGATAAAGAACCAGAAACGATGGAATTGCATGACTAGAAGCTACTACCGCGACTTGATAATAATATTCTCCACACATATGCATAGAAGTCCATTCGACAAATGCGTATAATCCTATTTCTAAGCGCATTTAATAGAAGTCATTTCTTAAAGTGCATAAAACACCTCGCTGTGCGCACGAATATGAAGCCTTACACAACGGAAAACCTCAAATCCGTTTCATCCTCACATGCTTTCCTGTATTTTCAAGGTAGAGGTCAATACCGAGTGTTTCCTTACCCAACATTCGTACTTTTCCTTCTCTCTCATAGCAAGTTTACCAAGAAAACCATTTTGCATTCATGATTTAACGCTTCAATTCTTTCAACTTTGTTAGCATACTGAAATGCCTATCTCAAATTGCAAGTTCAGGAAGGTGACAGGGAACGAAGCCAAACAATGGTAAAATATGCGAAAGTGCGATACTGCAAACAATACCAACCTAATCTGTTGAAATAGCTGCATTGTTAAATATTTAACTGCCAGTCTTTGTTACAAAAGAGTTTCGATAAGATAACAAGTTGCAGTTGCTCATTACAGGCACAGATAATAGCAAGTTGTGCATTTTTGTGAGTCACAAAACATAGAAGAATGTTGTTCATTTACGCTGGCAAAGAGAGAGCACACTTTTGGCAGATGCAAATGCTAGAAACTAATGGCGCAAAGCTGAATTAAAAAACTGAAAACGCTGCGTTAAACACTAAAGAATATTACAGATATAGTTTTAAAAATCTTTTTAGGGACAACGCTTGAAAGTTGTGTCGCCTTGCCTGAGTATAATTAGTTTCTAGCCTTATACTATGCAACTGTCCTCTCCTTGCGAGAAGGTTGTGGTTTTGTAGTCATGAAAAATGATCAAAAACCTTCATCAAAAGTCATCATTTTTCATGGGAATAATTTATAACGAATGAAACATCTGTTACTATAAATCTTAGGCCTCATTCACACTCAAAGCATCTTTCCAAAGATACAAGTGAACTCATAAAAGTCATATCAAGTATAAACAAATAAATTTCAAAATTTCAAACATAAAACAAATAGAATGTCCAAATATAGGAAACCTAATTATCTAATAAGAAATCAAACTAAAAAATGTAAATAATCATAAATCTATCTCTGTACAAACATAAACATTTTGAAAGCAACGATTCCAATGAAAATAAACTTACTTAAGTGTGAAATTACCTCTAACGTTATATATTTCCTATTGTGAGTGACTCAATTGACAAGAAGGAAAGAAACATCTGTGTAAAAAGTCTTTATAAACTCCTTTAATCCAAAGATATGAAAGCAAGTGAAATGTTTTAAAGATCTTAAAATCCTTTTATGTCCTTTTATACGCTACCAAAATCGTGACATAAAACTTGAAGACAGCTTACTTTGAATCACGATTAAATCCGATTCCATTCGCTTGATGTCGATGTTGATCACCACTTCTATCTAACTCGCGCACTAAAAGTTTCGATTCGTTAAATAAAAAAGTGTCGTTATTTGCCGTAAATGTTTTCGTTTATTATTTGCATTTGTGTCGGCGTATATGCCGATATTATGGATTCGTTCGTTTCAGTTTTAATGCGCGCACGTACCGGCCGGTCTCAGGATTTTTCCTGCGCGCGCGATGCACATTTAACGTGCGGCCGGCCGCACCTGCCTGCACACGCTGCGCTTTCCGGACGCCGACAAACTGCACATCATGTGACACACACACACGCACACACTCACTCACAGACTCATGCGAGCGCATGCACGTGAATAGAGACGCTTGGAAGGCATCGCACCGCACCGTTCCTGCAGTCCTGCTGCCACCGCCGTCGAATGCGCTTTCGCTGCGGACGCAAATAGCCGGTGAAATACAAAACGAGCGTTCACATAACCGCGCCGAGTGAAAATGCCACCGTAAGCCGCGTGCACTCACTCTATGCAAGTCTAAAAGTCTACACACACGCGTAGAGCCTGCTTGTGAGTTGTATGTAGAAAACGCGAGATACTGATGCAGGACGCGCGATGAGTCGAGGCGTGCGCGTTGCGCTTACTTGCTTTCTGCATGACTCGCCTGCATGTGTTTAAGCCAGACGCGCATGCGCAACACGAGGCTATCCAAAGTCAAGTTGACGCAAGTCTTGGAGAATATAAGAATGAAAAAATGGAACAGCAGCAAACTGATTTCCAGAGTAATATTTGAATAATAAAAAGAATCTAATCTTTAAATTTCTAAGAATTATGAAAATATGTAAAGTATTGTAAGTTTCTAGAAGCAACAACAGATGGACTTTAGATTTTTTTGATTGTAGCAGATGACATCATGATGCCCTGCAGGTCACAACAGGGCGGGATGCTTTAGCTAGCAGACTGACATCTGGCTTATTGTCGGATGTCTTTTTGTATCGCCTGCTAAAAATAGACGGAAACGATGAAGCCGTTGCAGTTCCTGCCGCAACAGCGCTTCATTCGTTTTGAATATTCGTTTTTCAAACTTTTTCCAAGTCCAAATAAAAAATCATGAAATATAACCTCAAAATCTAATTAAGCATGGCCCATCGCGTCTATACGTAACATCAAAACTTAATTAATATACTAATATATTAATATACATACCTGTAGCATTAAGCATAACCTTTAAAAATAATTAAATATAACCTATTAAAGTAATTAACTCAAAGAACTATATAAAGATAATTTAAAAATAATTAAAATTGGCATAAAAACGTAATTAAACACAATAAAGAATGATGTATTAAACAATTAAGTAATAACATAACCTAAACGATGTAAGTTATCCATCATAATCTACATTTTAGACGATTTTTCTTAAACTAAAACTCATAATCTAAAAAAACAAGAAAATATAACCTAAAACCATCAACTAAAAACTATAAACCAAAAACAACCCGAAGACCAAAATCTCTCCTACAAAGTCTAAACTTTATGTCCATAATACCATTCAGAAAAGAGTCCAACCTCAAAACACTTCATTTTACAAACCTAACATCAAGAAAGCTCTCTTAACCCACTTTAAAATTTCTCATAACCTAATCTAATATCACATAAGGAATTTTAACCTAACATTCTGTAACTTAATGACTATTTAATAATATCGTACTTAATTCCATCTCCTTATTAATAAACTTCATTAAATAAAAACTATTAAAGAAACCTAATTTTTTCTGAACGGTGACGTACGTATCGATTTATATACTTTCGCAGAATTATTCCTGTTTTAAGAACATCTCATAAAATTTATTCCTTATGCTCATTTCTTAGAATTATTTATAAAGGTAAATTATATGTGGACATTTGTAAAGTATACTAAATATGGTGTTAATAACTGTTAACATCATAACTAATTTGATTAGTTCTTACGCAGTTTTTTATGGATATATGCATATATATAGAATTTGAGTATTCATGGAGTGGTAACATAGGCAACCAATATTACACGCAATGCTGTTTTTCAGAAACAACCTTGTTTGGTAGTTTAACGTAGGTAACCAGTCGTACACATAGTACATTTTTTAAAATGTTCTTTCGAAGTTATTGATTGAATATAGTTAATAAGTTATTAAATATAAATAATATACAAAATTCTACCTTATGTTCGTTAGCAATCGTCTCAATCTCAGTCTTGGACCATCGTCGCTTAAACGAGAGTGGCTGAAGACGTTCGTCCATATCAATAATCCAGTTTTTGAGGGCTTTGACTTCTGCTAGTACATCTGTAATAGATTTTTTTAAATAAAAATATTTAAAAAAACGAGTCAAGTAAGAAATTACCAATGGTGTCATCCTTTTGTGAATCGGAAGTTTTCAAAACGGACTCTAGGGCATCCCACTTAGAACTAAGTCGGCCGAGTCGCCATTTCACTTCGTTTTTCGCCTCCGAATGCGAGTAGCGCATCATCAATTGACCGCCCTGCTCTTTGAAGATGTTGTAGAACGGGCGTTTCTTTGTAAGCTTTCCTTTACAATGCTGTAGGAAATAAATACAACAGAAATACAAATTAAATTACGTCCGAAGAGTCAAAATCAAAGAGAGATTTTTCTTTGAGAATATTTTGAAACTGGAAACTGGTTTTCCTATATAGAATGAAAGTGGAAGCAGATGTTTCATGGCTTTAAATAGAAAGGATTTAAATATCTTCTTTCAGATAGAGTAGCCTAATTATATGTAACATAATACGAAATTGCTGAGGTAATCTTTAAAGAACAAAAAATTATAACCTGATAAATAATGAAAAATAAAGGGTTTCCTTTATTATTAGTCATTTTTTGTATACACCTTTTTAATTGGAGATAAAATGATATTTATACTATCGTTGTGCCTAGTTTGGATTCGATTTAGTTAAAACAAAGAAAGATAAGTAGGAATTTTCAAAAAGTTATTTTAAAATTTTTGAACGTCAAAAATATAAAGAGTCTATAACTCGAAAATCAATTAAGCTATTTTGATGAGCTTTTCACAAGAATGAGTACTGAAGCCTACACTATCACTGTGCCTAATTTAATGAAGTTTTAGCTGTTAGAAAAACAGATTCAGAGCAATTTTCAAGATCTTTTTCTGTTCATTTTTTAATGCTAAAAATATAAGATCAATTTTAAGAGTCTGTAATTTGAAAAGTTATTTCGATATTTTGATGAGCTTTTCATGAAAATGATTACTGAAGTTTATATTATCGCTGTGCCCAATTTGGATCAGTTTTAGTTAATACAAAGAAAGTTAGATAGTGGTTCTCTAAAAGTTATTTTTCATTTCTTTTAACAACAATGTAAAGATCAACTTCAATAGTCCATAACTTGAAAACCAATAAAGATATTTTGATGAGCTTTTCACGCAAATGATTATTGAAATGTATGCTATTCCCCTGCCCAATTTGGATCAGTGTTAGGTATTACAAAGAAAGATTAACAGTAGTTTTGAAAAAGTTATTTTTAAACATTTTGAACGACAAAAATATAAAGATCAACTTTGAGAGTCTATAATTTGAAAAGCATATAAGATATTTTGTTTAGCTTTTTACAAGAATGATTACTGAAGGATATACTATCACTGTATCAATTTGGTGAAGTTTTACAAAAAGAGATAGAGAGCAATTTTCAAGATAGTTTTTTTTTTCATTTTTCAAAGTAAAATATGAAGATCTATTTTAAGAGTCTGTAAATTGAAAAATAATAAAAAAGAAATTTACAAAAATTATGACTGAAGTCTACATTATCAGTGTGCGCAATCTGTTTAACTTTTAATCATTACAAAGAAAGATAAAATTATTTTCACGAAAGTTTTCCAAAAAACATTATCAAAAAATTAGAAAAACTACAAATAATCAATTTCCAAATAAATTATTCCAATTCAAATCATTCCGTAACCTCAACAAACTCGAGCTTAACCTAAAACAACCTGTCAAAATCGAAAATAACCAAGAACACCAAACAAAGGAGACCTACTCGTATAACCGGAAGCTAGAATAGAAACAAACCCGAGAACAAACTGCAAGATATTATTATTCAAACACGACGCCTGGCAGAAACCTCAGCTTGACGTTTCGTTACTTGCAGCGGCCTGCAGCTGCACAAACGAGCACCAAGTGCATAGACTTATACAGCCAGTACAGCCAAGAGGTGCGAACGATTCACGAAGCTGTTACATAAAACGCAAACGCATTGCAACAATGTAGCCGATGCACTTGCACTTGTTCTTGCAGTCCTGCAGTCGCTCGAGGCGACCACCGAGCACACTCGAACCGCACAGTGCAAGCGGCATCGATTGTTCTCTCCTCAAGACAGCCGGGACACGTTCGCATGCACACACAAAGAGGAGGAGGAGTACAACAGCATCCCGTGTCGAAACAAACTCGATCGCATGCAGCAAGCAAACCACCCGCAGGGAGATACACTCACCGAGCGCAGCGATGTATTGGTGACGTTATCTTCGTTGCCGTAGATCTTCTCCTGAATTCTATCCAGCCAGGAATAGAGCACGGAGAATTGGGCGTTGAATTCGTCCAGCGACCAGGTGTGGGTCGTGATGCTCAGCTCACAGTTTGCATCCTAAAAAATTGATAAATCTTTGATGAAATTGTTAAAACTCTTTACTCAGAAACTTCTTTAGTCAAAACTTTTTGATCTAAAATTGTTTTTAGTCAAAACTTTTTTGGTAATATTTTTCTTTAGTTAAAACTCGTGTAACTAAAACTTTAGTTAAAATCAAATGTGGATAAAGACAACTTTCAAGGGGAGTTCACGCGTTGTCCGCGTTCTATTTGAATGATTTTTGAACGTGTTTTCGAATATTAAAATAGTTTCTATTAATCAGACTTTTCGTACTTTTGAGCTGTTTGTTAAAAATACTAAGGTTGGTCACAAATAAATTAAAGTATATAATCTTTTAACAGCTTCAACGTATCATATCTCATTGATGTAACAAAAATATCTATATCTTCTGAATGTCAAAATCTAACCCGGACAATTTAGATACTCCCCTTGTTTAATGTTTGCTAATTATTTACGAGGTGAGATGTGAGGATGCATGAAGATGCCATGCGATGAAAAATTTAATTTTCTTGCATTTCTCACACGAAAATAACCAAGCGATTTAATGCGTATCCTGTCTCGGACAGGATGCGCACGTTGGTCGCGCTTATTTATAAATCTTCATTGCATTCTTCTGGTCGAGACACTTACTTCGGCGTCGCCTAGGGTTAGTGCGCTTAATTCTTCGCTGCAGTCAGGTGAAGATTAGTTAAAGATAGCACTAACGAGCAATTTGTATGAATAATTTAGAAACACTAGAGGATTATCTAATTTCCACGATTATTATTATTTTTTGTTTGATTTTACCGAACATTGACTGCAATGGTTATTAGCATACGATTATTCGAAATAAAAATAACTTGGTTGAAGCTGACCTAACTTAATTATACATAACCTGACGAAATATAACTTAATTTAACCTAATAACATTTTTAAAAAAATCAGCTGAAACCAAATCTGTAATAACATAACATAACCAAACCATATTAATCGTTAAATCAGATGCCACCTAACGAGAATCTTAAAGGAGAAGGATATCATGTATCAAGTCAAAAATACATGATTTTCACGATTTTTTTCTCATATTGTATTCATCAAAATACGTTCTCTTACAATTTAACGCATAATTTGTTGGCGCAATGTATATTTTTCACATTAAAAAATCGATATTTAAGTTTAAAACGCTCTAGCGCCCTCAATTTTGATCGGAAATGAAAAACTAATGAGTTTTTGCAAACTTTATAAAACTAGCTTGAATATCTCATCGAGTGCTTTCAAAAAGAGTTGAAAGTTCATGTTTTTATACAGTTTAAAATTTTAAAATGCCGTTTTTCGCATAAAAATTCGACTAAAACATACGAGAAAATATGTAAATATATATTTCTTCAGAAAACAATTAACATCATATTTAAGAGAATTAAATTATCTGCAATCTGAGCCAAATCGGTTCAGTAGATTTAATCGTGTGGGCAAAAGCAAAAAACGTGTTTAAAGTTGGGTAAACATAAATACTGATTTCTGAGCTTTCTGAGCTATAACTTCGTAACTACTGAAGCTATTGACTTAAATTCTTGAGGGATTATTCTTGAATAGTTTAGCTGTTGATGATAACTTTCAAAACATCGATTTTTGACCTGGTAAATGAGGTAAACTTAAACTAACGTCAAATCTTCAATTCTACATTGAAATTAGTCTTGGGGGAAAACGGCTCATCGGCGCGAAAATTCCATTAACAGAATCTATATCAATATATGAAATACACGGACATTAACTTTTATTGAAATCGAAGGCGGACAATGCGTGAACTCCCCTTGTAAGTCATTTCTTGGAATTTTTATTTGAAACTTGCGGCAGACAAGTTTACAAACTTTAAAATAATAAAAAAAAAAATTGAAAATTCTATTATTAGGACCCTGATATATCCTCGTAATGTATAATCTAGGAAAAATAAAATAAGATACTTACCTGACAATTATCAATCAATTGATTATCCATGATGTAGTTATAGTTAGCAGCAAGTGCCGGTGACCAAAAATCGGTCTGCTGTTCACTAGCAGAACTGCCCCATGACAACCTCTTCAGCGACTCCTTACGCTTCTTCTTCAGACTATTGAACTCCACCGGACGCACGCTCTTCTCCGACGGCGGCGGCGTCATCAGCGAGGACAACGAGAAGCTCGTCTTCATTGCGGAATTCTCAAAGTCTAAAAACCAACAAACACACCGTTTCAATCCCCAGGTTCTTCCTCCTCCTCCTCGTACCTCACAAGTCCAACAACAAAAATAAATTTCAGACTTAAGAATTGAAAACCTATTGCATGTTCTAGTTGACAACATTTACAAAGTAATTACAAGCCAGTAATCACCACCACGCATAGTTTTACAAGCAATAAACGTGGAAAACTGACACGAATTACTCGTGCTTTGCATGCAGGTGTTCGATCGGTCGATTTAATTAATCGTAATGATTGCGTTCGCACGTAGGAAAACGGTGGATATCGCCTACACGCGATCGATTGTTGCACTAGCTTGCAACAATCGGCAACATCGTTTATTCGCCGTTTGGCTATTATTCTCCACGGCTCTTCATCTTCGCCAAGCGAAAGAAAAAGCGGCATAAATAAGGCGGCGGTATAATCAAATTAGGCGCTGCTATCGTAAATATTGCCACGACGTGCGGCAATCGCGCAAAATGAGCATTATCGATGCCGCACCATCTTCGGATGATTGATTTGACTAATTGTTTCGTTGTGGGATGTTGAATTGATCGCCTGACGATAAGTGCACACTTGTAGGCACACTAAACTTAACCTTAAACTTGCGTCACCTTGTTGTAACCTAGAAACTACTATTATTAGCCTAACATTGGTAGATACCGTAAAAGTTGGTGTGTGCAGGTGAAATAATGATATCAATAGTTTACATTTACTTTACTACAAAAATTAAAAATATTAACCTAAATGAAAATTTTTATTGTTAATAATGTGTTAATATCGAAACACGTGGTGTTGATAAATTTTTATACTTAACGATACGATAATGTATATTTATGTGTGGGTGGGAAGATGCATTCGTGTGAGTAGAAGTGCGTGTATGTGTGAGTGTGTGAGTGTGTTTGGAAGAGTATGTTTAGGAAGTGCGTGTGTGTGTGTGTGTTTGGAAGAGTGAGTATGTTTATATGTTTATGTGTGTGTGTTTGGAAGAGTGAGTATGTTTATATGTTTATGTGTGTGTGTTTGGAAGAGTGAGTATGTACAGGGAATGTGTGTGTGTGTGTGTGGAAAAGTAAGCATGTATGGGATGTATGTATGTGTGTGTTTGGAAGAGTGAATACGTATGGGAAGTGTGTGTGTGTGTGTGTGTGTGTTTGGAAGAGTGAGTATGTATGGGAAGTGTGTGTGTGTGTGTGTGTGTGTGTGTTTGGAAGAGTGAGTATGTATGAGAAGTGTGGGTGTGTGTATAATTTGTGAAGGAGTAAATGAGCCTGAATATGTGTACGTGTGAATGTGAAAATGTGTGTATGTGTCTTACTAATTACTCCCCCTAAACTTAACCTAGAATCTCATTTTAACCTGGTTACAAGCATCTTTAACCAATGTGCTGAGGATAAACGTATTATAAACAAATTTTAACCTTATCAACATAACAGCATTTTTTCTCATTAATTAAAAAAATTCCTATTCAAGTCTTTCGCCATGGCGGCGTTCGGATGACATCAGCTGGTTTTCAACAATGCCAGCCACGTTTTTCCATCGATGTCTTTCGCCTTAGTCACACTTTTATAGCAGACATATCGACAAGGCGTCTCTATTCTCTACAATTCCGCCGCCAAGCGAGAAGACACGGCAACCAAACGTTGAGAAAACGTGTCCCAGCAAAGTGCAAAAGCGGAAACGAACGTATATATCCACCGACAACAGCAACAACACGTTTTCCACCCGACGCAAAAAACGCATCGCATATGAGTACCTTTAGCAGCGATAACAATTGCAGCGCACATGGTTTATACGTGCAAACGCTCCTTAAAAGCAGCACGATATGTGTGCGGCCAAGTCGCCGCGGTTGCAATCATCCGCACACGACCAACAAACCGCCTTGGCAGAGTGCGGTGCACAATTCGAAAGTAATGTAAATCTTAGGGGGGCCCGTCGTTAATTTCGCTGCTTTATCGCCACATGATCGGCGCTATACCGCCGTCGTTAATTTTCCCGATGCGGCCCCGCCAAATATGACAAATTAAAAACGCGACAATAAAAGATCGCTGTCGGTGCCTTCGGGTTAGACGGAGTCAAAGCCGTAAATTTTATTGAATATTAGTGAAATTAACGACTGGTGAAAGTCCTGCGAATGGGGAAGGAGTTTTCTAGTGCAATGCAATAATAGGGTTTTTAAGGTGATCTGGGAAATATGGGAGATAATCTAACAGGTGTGTGTGTGTGTGTGTGTGTGTGTGTGTGCTTGTGTGTGTGTGTGTGTGTGTGTGTGTGTGTGTGTGCTTGTGTGTGTGTGTGCTTGTGTGTGTGCGTGTGTGCTTGTGTGTGCTTGTGTGTGTGTGTGCTTGTGTGTGTGCTTGTGTGTGTGTTTTCCAAACTACAAAAATTATGCTTTAAAAATGTCACGACCTTCAACGTCTTCCAACATTTCTCAAATTTCCTCCCCTCTTCCACAAAGAAATTAAAGGCATATATTCTAATATACAGTTATCAGTAATCCTTCCATCTCGCCGCAATCTGCCAACTTCCTATCGGCTAAACCAGCACAATTTCCTATAATTGACCCGAAGAAATGAATTTAAAACTTTTTCTTCAGGAAAAGCGAAAAGTGGAAAATTGAAGATCAACTCCATGCGTTGGAGGACACACAAGCCCCGATGGCGCGCTGAGGGCAGGACGTATTTATGCACTTTACTTAAATAGACAGTTTTATTTATAGCCCCACTGAGTATAGGCCTCGCAGCAGGGTAAGAGCAAGCGCACCGCACTTTTTATGCACTTTAATTCAGTCGGTTTACATCGTCGTCGCAGTCCACCGCCACCGTGGCCGCACTGCCGCCGGCACCGGTGGCATTGCTCGATGGACACAAACTCGATTTCGTTTTGTTTTTCAACCTCGGCGAAGAGGTCTTATGCGACTGCAGATCTACATCTTCGACCAGCAGACACAGCCGACGCGACGCAACGACAGATCTTTTCTTAGAAACCCAGCAAATGTTTGCTTACTACTGATAATCCGACCAAAGTAAGCCGCAGCCTTTCAGTAGTGTGGCAACATTTATATTTACGGCAAAATGTGATTGGATCACACAAATTTAAGGAGGAAATTTGCATGGTTATGACTTCATTCAACTGGACAAGTTATGGTAATCTTTTCTTAGTTTTGTAGGAATAGCCGGAAAGAAGAGAGGTTGAATATTACGTTTTTTTAAGGTTTACCTTTGGTTTAGATTTAGGTTTACAATTTGCTTAGGATCTACAAGTTTTTCGTCTGTGAAGAGTGAGTGAAATTGTATAAAATCAAATTTAATATTTTAGCGTTTATTTACTCAGCATTTTCAGGGTTTCTGATTAGTATAATGTGTTCACTTCTATAGTGTACTGTTCAGAAAAGCAATACTCAATTAAAAAAAACTGAATAATAGTACAAGCATTTACCGGCTGATGATGAATATCAAAAGTCGACAAATGGGCTATAGATTTACCCTTTTATAAATTTCAACTAACCCACATAAAACGCGAGATAAATAATACTACAATTATCACATATATCTTTACAATCTTCATTTTATCAAATATTTCTAACATCAAAACACTTTTTCTCAACATACCTTTTCGTTTAATGTAGAAGACCTTAGTATGTTTCCTTTGACTTTGAAAGTTTCACAAACCTTAAATTTTCCTAAAAATTTAATGAAGATAATGAACTCCTCCACATTCCTCCTCTGCATTCATGTCAACTCTAAATTTGATTTCAAGATTTCCAGACAAGATGACATTCGCGAAAAACAAACCAAACATCTTTGACATTCTTGAGAATCTATGTATAGCCACAAGTGCATGTGAAAACCACGGGCAAGTTCATTAATTTCATTACTAAACACGCTAAGCATCATCAGTCAAGAGTCTTGACTCAAGACGAATTGCGAATCGATTTAGAAATTACAAGTTGAATTTGTAGAACTACACAAACACCAATCAGGTTTGTTTCTAGCAAACAAATTGTAATTGCAAGTGACTGTACGTACTTTAATCTAACGTATTCAACGAAAAAGAAAAGTATATTATGAAAACAAAGCTTACCCGAGAAAAGGATGATCTGCATGAGGCCGACGAGTTTTGGATGCATTGCACTTATTTTTAGGCTAATGAAGTAATACTTACTATGTCGGGATGGAATAAATACTCTTTTTGAATGCAACGAGTTTTTTTCCGAAACAAAGTCGACGTAACAAAGAGACTGTGAACTTTGGACAACAGAGACTGTTCAAAGTCCAAATAACGTTTGAAACAGATGCACCAAGGAGTTGACAGGTGATAACAGTCATAGAGGGCGTTATAGGTTGGCAAGGTTGTCAATGATATCATCGTTAGCAGGGTTGTCGATATTTCTACTTCAGGGTTGTAAAAATGAGTCAGTAAATATAAATATACTAGAGAGAGCTTTAAGACAAAATTCGCTTATTTACTGAAAATTTGTAAATTTAATCCAATAAAGATAAAATAAAAACATGAGAGGGTTTTCAGTTAAGATATTGGCCTAGCGGGCACTAGTTTTTGAAAGTGTTGCCAACATAAACTTGTAAAATCACTATATTTGATGACCAACCACCGAGGACGGTTCTAGTTTAGTGTCACTAATATAAATTCTTCTTCTAAATTCTTCTAAGTTTTTTTTAAGTTACAAATCTTTGGACATTTTGAAATTTAAGAATATATGTAGAACGTTTCAAATGTTTTATTTTCCTACAAAACCAAAAACTAAAAATCCCCACAATAGTCATCAACTACGAGTGAAGAGGGTTGCCCATTAAAAAAATCGTAATCTAATTAAAATTGTCGTACATTAATTGTCGTTTCTTTCGTCTTTCAATTTCCAACCTTAATTAACCTAACTTTACTTAACTTAAATTATATTACTTATTTACTTAACTTAAAGTTACTTATTTACTTAACTTAAAGTTACTTATTTACTTAACTTAAAGTTACTGATTTACTTAATTTAAAGTTACATAACCTGACCTTACTTAACCTAATCTTAATCTTACTTAACATAATTCAACTTAATCTAACCTCACTTCACCAACGTTACTCAGCCAATTCTAACCTCAAGACCAAATGCAACTATTTGGCCTATTTTGATATTTTTCAATAGTACCATCAATTTTTATTAACTTAGGAGACTTTAGTCAATAAATTACACCTATTTTGTCAATAATAAATTACATTCTATTATATACCGAATAGTTTAGTACTGTATTTAGCTTGACTCTACTCGCATTGCACAATTTCAATTCCCAAATCAGAATCATAAATTCAACGCAGCTTTTTTTCTCTAGCTGTGCGCACAGGCAAATCGCTTCGTCGGTCACACATTTCCCATGCTTGCTGCTGAATGCCGTGGCTGCGGTTGCCATCTTGTCACACATAACCTCAATCGTCGGCGCGAGCGCGCTTGCGCTGCAAACAACAACAAACTCCCATTCCGACGCCCACGCGTTACGGCGTTATTAAAACCGCGCGAACGCCAAGTTGACATCCACCGACCGTTGTGTTTGCTAATAGCGCTGTGGTTACGACATCTCCAGGACAGCGTCGTCGATTTATGCAGCCGTCCATTGATTTATTAACCCATTAGCAAAACGAGCAATATGGGCGCCGCGATATTAAATCTACCGCACGGCGCGGCGTTGCGAAACCCACCATATTGTTAGCGCGCAAATTTTCACACTTTTCCATCATTAGTCCTAATCGCGAAACGCGCGTGCGTGTCACGTTCTCGCGAAATCGATCTGCGGCGATTTCTCTGCGTCAAACAGCACTTCCTCAACAATGCACTTCTTTATCGTTTTCAAACCACAACACAAGCTCTGCGCATGCGCCATAGGCTTAAAGGAGTGGTTTGGGCAACTTACGTGTAGATGGCATGTTGATTAAAGTCTTCTTAAATTTTCCGTAGATCTTCGTTTCAGTCTTATGTTACAGCTTGGTGGCTTAATTCATCGTGTAAACACGTCTGAAAGAAAGGAAAACACTTCTCGTAATTTTTCATAATTATTAGTGTGGTTATTTTCATATAATTAGTGCGGTTATGGCTTGTATAGTTAATAAATATGGTATGTATAAAGTGATTTTGATGCGGCCTTATTCTGTTAGCATAATGGCTTGCAATAACGGTATGGATCAATTGCGATTATGTTGATTGAGAACCATACGAAGTATGGGAAGTTTGAGCCGCGTAAATTGGCTCTTGGTTGCTTGTAGTGTATTTTCAACACTTCGCGAACCACCCCCACCACTTTGCTTGCATTTGGTGCGAAGTAGGCAAAAGATTAAGGTGAAATGAAGAGAAGCAAGGAGTCTGCTCAACGGAGTGTAAAAACTCCAAAGATGTAGGAATATAACGAAAGGAACAAAAAGTTCAATAGATGTTCTCGAAGTTGAAAAAAAACACATGATAGATTGAAGATGAATGAAGATGTATCCCATTCCCAGAGAGAGAGCAGTAAAAAATAATCACCGCCCATAGCATGATAATTCATTCATATATGCAATTAGCTAGTTTATTCGATGCATCATGTATGTTTAACCTGACTCGCACGTTACGATTTATTTTCTATTTATATCGAATATATAAAGCCTACAGAGTAAATAGAAAATTATCGATATTTTATAAATAGATATTTCGTCATCAACTGATACGTCCATGTTCGACATGTCAGACGATGACGAAATATCGATATTTGTCGCAATCGATATTCCTAATTTTTCGATATATCGATATGGAAATATTATCTTGGAAATATCGATATTATCAATAGCGATCAAATCGAAGTTCCACAGGAGCGCCATGGGTTCAGGACTAATTACAGTTCCCAACAATCTGCAGTGATCATTAATTCACATGGAATCTCGGACTCATACACCGTCTACAGCAGTGTATCCTAACCTGTATCTGTGATTTTTTTTTATTATTGTTAATCCTATGATAACGACGCAAAGCGATATTTAAAGTAATACTATCCATAATAATACATATATAATACATTTGGGTATCGCTTGACAAAATTGCAATAAAATCGTCCGTCGCTGCGCCAATCGGGATGAAACTCTCAGAGTATTATTTCAGATAGTTTAGGCGTGTTCTCACGAAATATGGGAACTGTAGCCTTAATAGTTTTCATTTATATGGCTTCTCAAATTCAAAATTTCAAAATTTAGATCCATTTTATCCCCCACAGTTTCACCTCTAGTACCTTATTTTTTAAAACGGTTCACATATATCTACTTTGGTTATCGCTGAATCGAATGAGACCAATCCCAAGTTGTGATGTTTAATTTCGAAATTATAGCGTTCTATCAGTTTTTTCATCAAATATAATAATTGCAATAATACATAAAAGTATTATAATTGCAATAGTAGCAAAAATCGATTTTGATCTTAATCTTATCATTCAAATAAATATCAAATTATTATATAGAACCTAAAATGTGGCCCTAAAAACAAAAATTGCCAATTTTGAACTTCTCAGAATACTCCTCAGATGGCGGTTTCGTCAATGACATGTCAAAACGATATTAAAAATTTCGATATCGATTTATCGATATTCATGGAAAATGAAGTTATCGATAAATATCGAAATGTTTAGGTAGATATATCGATATTTATCAATATCGATTTTTTTTGACACGTCTAGCCCATGTCAAGTTGTCAGTGAAATCATCGGCGATATTTAGACTCAACTATCATGAGTTATAATATGGGTTCTAAGTAATAAAATGAAAAACTGTTCCAGGAGTTTGAAGATATTTTCACGGTGAATCGATTGGTGCATGATTTTTTAATTCTAGCAATACGGGAAATATGAGAAAAAAATGAAAAACCTAAGACTCCACATTTTCGGAAAAGACTTTTTTACATGATAAATATCTAAATAATTACCCAACATTTAGGCATAAATGTGCATATCAAAACAAACTATATTTAATGAGGAATCGATCCGTATAAGGATGGACATTCTGTAACATGTAGATTAGAAAATATTTTAGAACAAAGATTTAATTTCATGTTTTGGTTCCGCATTTTGCGGCTACATGGTAACGGTCGGACCCGGTCTTCTTAAGGACAAAACAAAAGAACAAGCATTTTAAACTTAACGAAGAAAACTTATATGTATATAAACAAGCTCAATGGAAAATAGATCCCATTCTCATAGCTGTAAACATGCAAATATTCTCAAAGAAAACATCTTTCATTATCTAGTTAATAATTATCTAGTTTCCCCGATGCGCATCTTGCTTAACCCAACTCGCACGTTACGATTAATTTTCCACTCATAGACATATGACCTAAGTCAGATGAAGTGTAAATAACTATTGTTTAATACAGATTCCGATTTGTAATGATTCCATGAATGTTTAATAAGAGGGCAATAAAACAAATTTTACGATACCGCCAAAACTAATATTTCAAAATAATTTACTCAGCACTACAATAAACAGCGAAATTTACGTCGGATCGCGGATAAGATTAGCGGGCGATAAAGATAACGATGGCGTTTATGTCTCGGCGCGTTGGAACTTTCACTCAGCAACAATGTAAAAGAAAAAAATATAAATAAACAAGACGGCGCATGTGAATGAATTCGCATTCGCCGCAAATCGCATCACACGCAGGCAGGCACGCATTGAATGCCGGGGCGAACGCGATACCCAGACAATGTCGCAGACACGCCGCGCCGAGATGGCCTGGCATTAACGGTTACGCGCGTGTGCAATATTCAATTACGTGTATTATGGCGCCGGGTTTCGCGGATTGTGTGCGAAGCAAGCAGCCGTGTGCTTGTTTGCCTGCACACGGTTGGGGCTCCGATCATCGTTTGTGTTAATTGTAGCATACTAGTGAGCTTTTGTTTTGCACTATGGTTGGATGACCTGTGACATTTTTTAAAGTCTATGGATAGAAAGAGGTGAGTGAAAGAGATTCGGGAACAAGATCTCTTTATACAGATATAGAAGGCCTAAAGAACAGGAATAAAACGAAAGGGATGAAATGGACTATAAGGAGAGAATTTTTTAAATTTGAAAAGAGGATGTCTAGTTATAACTGATAAGAAGATAGCAGCAAACTTTCCAACAGGAAATTACCTAACCTGAAAAACGTGCATTTTGATACTATTAGTTTAATGTTTCACGATCCACCTCCACCATAGCAGGAGAAGGCAAGCGAGAGAAAAAGGTGCAATAACATGAAGAAGGGGAAATAATCTTTTTACATGTGACGACTCAGAAGAGGAGATAAACAGTCAGAGTAACTCAAGTACAGGTTACCCGGGCTTGGGGAATTCGGATATAAAAAATTAAAGTTTAACAATCGGGTTTCTGAAACTTGGATTTAGAAAATCCGCGTCAAGAAATCTCGAATATAGGAAACTCGGGAATAGGAAAATTCCGTAAAGAAAATTGGAGTATAAAAGAAAATAAAACTGAAATTTAGAATGCAAGAATTAGGAAATTCTAGAGTATAGATTAAAACTAATCGAAAATTAAGGACTCCATAAAAAAGTGTGAACAGTAATAGTTCATTAGGTCGATATTTGATCCACCCTCATCACTCTATTCTCCTTTTGCACAGGAATATCTAGAAAAACATGAGGAAATTCGCTAACTCTAAACTCGGGTTTCTCAGAAACCACATAAACTACAAAAAACTCTATTTCGCAGAAATATGAAACACCCTAGAGTCCATTTTTCACTACTCTCGAGAAAGTATAAACCCACAAATTCTCGCACATAAAACCCACAAGATCATACATGATAGATGTATATCATCATCAACATCGAAATAAATGCAAGCTGATACGACTCACCAGACTTTTCAGCTCGCCTTACAACCAAAGCACCAATTTCATTTTCTCGCTCATCGCTCAACATCTAGACCAGCACGATTTTTCCAACACTCAAAACACGTCTAAAATTTGAAAAGTGTTTGACGTCCACACGTTCGCGGGCTTCAAAACGCGTGCGCACACTGCACGCCGACGCACAAACCGCCGACTTCACACGTATGTTCTCGCAGCTTTCGGTTTTCGACGCGTACGCAGTCGAAACGAATGTGCCAACATGATATGAGGGTTCATTTGTTATATTATCAAAAAGGCGTAGACACGTGAAATGCGATCGAAGAGATTTCCACGCGTTGGATAAAACGCATAAACGTCACAATATGCAGACAGTGAAAGTAATCTTAAATCTACGTGAAATACCTACCAACCAGCATCCACACACACGTTTCTCATATATGCTGGACCAATGTGTTTGCGAGAAAGAAAAATGACCAAGGAAGCACTTAATTATAGATAATACATACGGGAACAATGCGTTTAAGAGGAGCCTGCTGAGGTTTAGAATTTCAAATGCTTGAAGAACCGGTTAAAAACTATTTATCAGTGACAGGATTGAAAATACAACATTTCCTAACGAGACACATTTACTTTGAAAAATGAAACTGGCATTGAAAGTATTACTTAATTGCGTTATTCATAGTTTCTTGCGCATACAAATGTGCTTGGATAATTAGGCAGTGTGTTTTGATGGATTTTTGGCCCATTAAAGGACAACATGAAAGATAGGAGAAATGAACAGAGAGGAAAGAAGAAGAGAACAAAAAGAAGGAGGATAGAAGGAAGAACGAAGACAAGAAATAAAAAAGATTAGATGTAAAAAAATCAATAAAATTACCAGCAATAAAATAAATCCAATTTAGTCATAGTTCAGTTGGTTGCCTAGGGTGTACGATGCTTGCAGCGCCCAGTAACTTAAGATTGTTTGCATTTTTGCGCGATAACGTTGGGGGTGCCCTAAGTAACATGGGGAGTAGGCGTTGCGCCACCACAAAAGCATGGTACGCGCCGGATTCTGTCTATTTCTCCTCTGGTGAATTGTCGTGTTTACTTGTATTTTGCTCTTGTATTTGTGTGTTCATTGTTTCAATGTTTAAATAAAGTCATTGTGCTTTTTTAATTCGTGTATTTTGAACTTTGACGCCGGAGGTAAGCTTTGAGTAAAACTTGTGTGGCGAGAACTCAAGGAACTTAGCAAAAGATCCAGTTAAGTCTGGGCCCGGGCAATCAACAGGAAGTAAATTAATGTTTTCAAAAACCGCATAACAGTTATATTTCAAAAATACACCAAAAATTGAAAGTATTTGACAATTACTTGGCTCTGAGTTCTCAATCCACGAATAACGGCGTTTTTATAAACGCTAATGAATTTTGGTCGTTTCTCGATCCACTCCCACCACTCCATTCTCCTATTGAACGCTTATAGGCTCAAATCATCTAGCTATTTCTTAATAATAAGTCTACAAACTCCCATAAATTCATAATATGCAATTCAATAAAACTTTCCAACCAGCGAAAAATCTATAACTCACTTTTCTCTAATTAAAAAATCAAGAATGACAGCATAATAATCAATAAGAGGGTCAACACCCAATTAAATATTGGTTTAGATGCCAAATGTGGCACCTAGGTGCAATTAAAACGCACTAAAATGGCCAAGCACTCTTTGCAAAGACTTAAAAATCTCTTAGAAACAAGCAAACCTCTGATGAATTTCACTTAATTTTCAAGCAATCAACGCCAGTTTTAATTGCGCTTGCGATGAGTTGTTGCATAGACGCGACGCCAAAGAGAAAACCGATCCTATTCCATCATTCAAAGTACACCTAACGTGTATAATTCATCGTAAAACCTGAATTACAGTGCATCGGCAGCAACATAGCACCGAACAAATAGAAATATTTCAAAATCGCAATTAACAAATTGCCTTAAACGTTTTTCATAAAAGTTCCAGTTGCATCTGACACCATCTGCATTATTAATGCACTTTTAAGCGAAATGTAGGTTTACCAATAAATTATCTATGCTAAAATGCATATAATTGATCCTGACAAGCATATTACATTGCAATCCATTCACGTTCGCAAATTCTAAATATAGCTAATTTAATTACCGTCTTGGGGGTTTAGAAGTTAATTAACATTGTACGCACAGCCGCGCAATGTTACGGCATGTGTTTAAGTTTTACTGTAACCTGGTATAGAGAAATAACTCTAAACTCTAAATTACTGTATGATAAATAAAAATTACATATTTGCGGCAGTAAAATCGAGAAAGTAGCTCGAAAAATGGCGTGTTACGAAGATGTTTTATAAAGGAAAACATTCCCCAGGATTTAATTGTTGTTAATTCAGTGGTTATCAATATTTTTCTATAAAATTGTGAAATTTTATTGAAGAAAAAGATGTAAAAGTGAATAGTTTCGATAGAAGAGTGTTTTGGTAGGTTGTCAACCCTCCCCCACTACTCTAAGTTCTGCCGACGAGTATAGCTGGCATATATCGATTATTTTCGAAGATGTTGAGAACAACTTATGCAAATCTTTGTGGTGGGGATGGGCTGAGAACACGCCAACACTCTCAACCAAACCCATTACTAATGATATCCCAAGATAATCAACGAAACAAACGATAATGATCTTCGAAGCAAGCTCGATGATGCGACAATCGCTGTGAACTCATTCGTTGATACCTCACAATCTAATTATCTTTCACGCGCCCGTCTAATTAACTCCAAGCGCAGTTTGCATAAGATAATAGCCCGCAATAACGCCGCGAAATCCTGCGACAGTTTTACGATTGTTTCGCAGCATGCCGCGCCGCGGCTGGCTGCAAATATTTGACGGCAATATAATCGACCTGTAGATAATACACATACAGGATTGGAGGTACTACACACTTGTGCCTTTGCGAAATGATTACAGAGACAGAACGCAAGGCAGGCGGGCAAGCCACGCACCACACCTTCCATCAATACCAAACGCATGCATCGTGACATGGCAAGCATTCCATAACCTGTATCAACAACCTATCCGTACGCAAATTACGTCCTCGTCGAGCAAACGCTCGCCCGTAAACTATCGCATTAAACAGCTTCACTTTTTTCGCGCATTTGACGCCAGCGAAGTTAACCCTTTGCGTATTACTCCGTACATCGTGTAGATTTAGACAAATCTATGCTGTTGCGTCGAGAGGACTTGACTAACGCATGTGAGAGAAGGTGGCAGATAAAATTTACAACATGCATTAATGCAAATATTCCGTCGGGAATATTCCGCGATTAGGTTTCACATTCTAAATTCCGCCGTCAACCGATGTTGACGGCGGAATTTAGAGTACACACCGCCGTCGTTTAACCCAACCTTCGAAGCTGTAAATAATCAAATGCATAAATTGTTGCAATTGACGTTTGGGAAAAAATCGCGAACTTGGTATGCCAATGCGTCGAAAGAGACGCCAATTTTCGTAGAAGCGTTTCCAATCGTACAGACACATATAAGTGACTTGTACTTTGCACACACGGCTTGAAGGCTACTTAAAGTGTTAAAATTCCCCAGGGTTAGTGAGTTTTACTATGCGCGCATAAAAATTCATTTGCACTTAATGGAAATAATATTTTATGAAAATTGGTTAAGGCGCTTTCTTTTTATTTAATTTAGCACATACAAACATGTTGCATGTATATGCACATTTATGTCGATTATAAATGGCGAATGTTTTTTGGGAAGTCTTAGAATCAGAGGGTTTAGTTAGTTTGAGATCTATCTGAGAATAAATAGATAGAAAATATGACAATATATTAAAATTTCGCCAATTCCGCCTTAAAAAATTTCAAAATTATAAAATCAAAATATCTCGGAAAGTATATGCGATATAGAGCCCATATTTTGAGAAAACACGCAGAAACCATCTGAGACAATACTCTGTTAGTTTCATCCCCATCGGAGGTAGTCAAAATTTGTCCAAAATTGCGTTTTGAAAATGGATATTTTTGAAAATAACTAGAAAACAACAAAATCGACCCCCATATATTATGACATTTTCTGAATCAGCGCGTTCCGCTCTATAAGATAGCTTGAGATCGATCTGAGAATAAATAGATAGAAAATTATGACAATATAATGAAATTTCGCCAAGGGGTAAGCCTTAAGAAATTTTCAAAATCTTAAAATCAAAATATCTCGAAAACTATATGAGCTATAGAGCCCATAGTTTGAGAAAACATGCAGAAACCATCTGAGATAATACTCTGTTAGTTTCATCCCGATCGGAGCTAGTCAAAATTGGTTCAAAATTGCATTTTGAAAGTAGATATTTTTCAAAATAACTCGAGAACGACAAAATCGACCCCCATATATTATGACATTTTCTGAATCAGCGGGTTCCGTTCTATAAGATAGCATAGTTTCAGATCGATATGAGAATAAATAGAAAGAAAATTATGACAATATATTGAAATTTCGTCAAGGGGTGACCATTAAAAAAATATTCAAATTTTAAAGATATGAACAATTACGTCGAAAATAAAAGGTGAATGCATTTTGGGATGTCTCAGAATCCGAGGGTTTAGAATCGAGGAAAGCATTTTTACCTTGAATTAGAATTGATGAACTGATTTGATGCCAATTTCTGACACAGAGAAATACTGATTAAAAAACATTTACTAGGTCTCTAGCTTTGCATTAAAACAAATTTCTTCATTTATAATTTAAAGCCATTTGTAAATAGTGTTTATTTATGCAAAACTTTAGAGAATTTAATTTTATGAACATGAACATTTTAGTCTTGTGGGTAACATACTTTTTGTGGGTTTATAATCAGTGAGAACACTAGCCGTTTATATGTTAAATTCAAACATAAATCTGAAACACATCACATAAATGTTGTTTAAGTTTATTTCCTCCAACATAAATAATTCCTATTATAATTCCATTCCTACTAACACGTTTTCTTTAATTAGGAAATGAACTAATATCATTCCATTACCCAATCACCTTTCGTTTTTGGGAAGCCATTCAGTAGCTCTAGAAAGAACCCGAAAAACATTCAGCACCTTAAGAGCAGACTACATCAAACAACCAATAAGCGGAAATTAATATACATACATTAGACATAACAGTTATGATTTCCCAATCATTTCCAGCCCATAAACATAAATTTGAAGATTTGCATATACTAAAGTGTTTTATGTGTTCGTGGCCAAGTCACCAAAGTCGCACGCAACCAAGCTTATCTCAAGCCGAGGAATTTATGCATGTAACCAGGTTGATATGTTACTTATCTAGGACAAGCAAGCCCAATCGGTAGTTTTTTCATCAACTTGGCTTGCCCGCAATGCTTGAGATTGTGACATAATTCCAGGCAAGCGTACGGAGCAAATAAAAATCTATTGCCAATGCACACACAATGCCCGACTGGTAGCAATGCGCCGTTGTGCAATTACTTCCAATTAATTATGAGTGAAGGGATAATTTGCGACGATGATGGCTTGATTGCGGTGGAGATCCAACTGCAGCGCAATTATTTCCAATTGAATGCAACGTGGTGGTTGCAAAGGACTTGGTGTTTTGTAGAGAAGAGTGTTTTTGACGTTTTGAAGACAACTAAAAAATATATTATATAGGTACTGGTACCTGATGATGCCGCATGAATTTGAATAAACAAGCATAAACCGCATGAATTTAAATAAATAAGTAAAACATCTAAAGTATTAAGTGACTTAACGTTTCTAACTATTATATTTTCATACAATTTTTTATGAAATTATGGAATAATGTTGAGAGTTGTGTGTGAGTCACGTTTTAGCAAAGACAGAAATTGATTCGTACATTTTGTCGGAAGCCTTGTTTCAGTGGTCTTAGGAGACTGTCACACCTTCGGCGTCGCCTCGCCTCGCTTCGTCAAGCTTCGAATTTCGAGCGTACACAGCGAGTGCACTTCGGCTTCGCATTTCAGTGGCATCCACCCGGCTTTGATACGCCCTCGTCTATACCGTTAATGGATTCATTACTTCTACGCATGTGCAGATCGGATTTCGTTTTTTCTCCATTTCATCTTACCTACTTTTCGTTAGGAAGGTTTGTTATCCCCACAACGCTTGTAAAAGTTTGTAAAGCCGGACCAGTTCAATTACCCTGGCTTTGAGGAAACTAGCAACACTAACTATCACTTTTTAACTACAATCGTTAGACAAGGATAGGCATAGAAGCCCAAAGCCCAGGTCGCTGGTGTGAACGACGCCTTAGAATCTACAAAAACACTACACTTTCAAAAATATAGTTTTTTAAATTTAATTCTTTTTAGCGTTCCTTAGTTTTTTCGGATGCATACTTTCCATGGGTTCCCATAGGTCACTTAACTAACTTAAGTCATATGATTTAAGTCAAACACATACTAAACAGCTAAGTGAACATGTTGTATATTTACATATTCCTCAACCTGACTTAACATCACCTAACTTGACTTAACCATTTAAAAAACCTCGCCATTTTCAAGGAAATCAAACTGTCATTCAATCCCTTCTCGTTGGGTGGTCGTGTCAGACACGAATACGCGCAAGCCTTCGGGAAATTAAAAACCAAAATTGAATTTACCCACCAGGAAAATCGTTTTCATGCACACTGCCATCGAGAGAACCCGTCTCGCCGACAAGACGGGCGTGCAATCTCTAACATTGGAGTAGTGGGCTCTTGTGACAGCACCGCAAATTGTCTCTGATTCCCTCGTTTTCCCGCCAAACGGCTTCGACTTTAAGGAATTCAATGCATTCGATGGCATTGCGCGCTCACCAAAGAGCATCTTACGAGCTTTTCGAGTGTCATCTAACGGCACACGCCGCACTCGTACTAGCACTTTTCATGTTTATTATTTTGACCTATGCCACGATGCGATTATGCACAACACAACGCAAACGAAGACGAATATGTACACAGATAGATAGGCGCCTCGCATATTACCCGAAGCATAGCCAAATACAATCCTAAATCGGCTACTTTATTTCTTTACAGCTGGGCGTAAATTCCTCGCTTGAAAATCTGTAATCTGACCTTAAAAGCATATGTTAGTGTGCATCGTCATTTTAATGCAAATTGGGAATTATAATATTTTATAACTGTTACCTCAGTGTTAAGAAGAGGCTTCGAGTTACTTAATTTATGAAGTGTTTTATATGAAGCGTTTTATTTATTACGAAAATTGACCAAAGTGTTGGCATAGATTAAGATTTTGGTTGGGATCATTGAGAAATGATATGGTCAACAGGAATTTGCATATTTAAAAGTGTAGAGTGTTTTCGTCGTTTTTAAGACCACTCAAAGTAGGCCTCCCTATAAACTCAGGTGTACTAATTTTCTTCTCAATAAGAGTCCTAGCAGAGACATGGAAAACGATATACACGGAGCTCAGAAAAGATTCTGGAAAATGATAAGGGGCATGAAGAAAGATGTCTATGAACATGTCACAATTACCAGCAAACATTAACGAAGAAAAATGAATAGACCACTGCCAACAACTCTTCAGCGCAGAAGAAAGTTCCACTGAAACACGCGACTTGCCTACGGGTGCTAATCAACAGATACTAATAACTACAGACCAAGTCACAGAGGTAAAATAGACTAAAAAAACAGAAAGTCTGCGGATGAAGAAGAGATCACAAACGAACTTATAAAGTACTCAGGCCATAATTCAATACTGGAGATCACCAAATTGTTTCAAAAAATCATAACAATGGAAGCAATCCCCAACAGCTGGAAATCCAGCATAACAATATCGATATACAAGAAGGACAACAAAGAGGATTCATGCAACTATAGAGGCATCATCGTTTTAGGCAACATCATGAAAATGTTCACCTATATACTAGCTCAGATACTACAAGAAAAAGTAAAGCTAAACGAAGAACAACAAGAGTTTCGCAAAAACATCAACTACGGACACGATCTTCGTAATACGACAAGTTACGGAAAAATCCTTAAAATTCAATACTCCATTATTGATCTGCTTCCGGGATATGTCACAGTTGTTTAACAAGGTTCGCCTGAAAGACATTATCACTTCCCCAGGAAAAAAAGGAGTACAAAGGAAATTGTTAAAACTAATATCACTGCTAAACACATCGGTAACACTACTAAAATCCGGCTAAAGAACGGAATTTCGAGACCGATCCAAACAACATCAGGAATAAGACATGGGGACAGCCTCAGCCCACTATTATTTAATTCAATTATGGACCAACTTATATCAGAGACTAAGAAAACAACTGAAGGATATAAGATAGGAGAGAACAACATACAATGCGTTTGTTACGCGGACGACGCTATGCTATTCGCGGACACCGAAGACGGACTGCAAAGGTTAGTCCACGCATTAGAGAAATCGTCAGCAATACTTAACATAATTATCTTTACCAAAAAAACAAAATGTATGGTAATCTCCAAAATACCCATCAGGGCCAAAATTGTTATCAATAACACAACCATTGAACAAGTCTCGCAGTTCAACTTGTTCAACCTTGGAGTAAGGATCTCTAGTTGGGGAAACTTGACAAAGGGCGTCAGGCAACAGAACAACAAAGCAGCGAGAATATCCAGATGCCTTCGGAACTCTACATGGAAGACCCGGAACATGTGAATATCCAGTAAACAAGAAACAAGAGCGGACACCGCCCTCACCAAACACATACTCAGGACAACAGCGATGCACGCTCTAAGAGCAATAAACGGACTAACCATCTGGGACAAGAAACGGAATAGCGATATTAGAAAGAGGTACAATGTTCCAGACATAGTGCGATGGACAAGAAATCGGAGAAGGATGTGGAACGACCACGTTGACAGAATGCAGACCGAGAGAATCGCGCGAATGGTGAAAGAGGGCAGACCACAAGGAATGCGCCACACCGGCAGGCCACCACAGAGATGGTCCGATAGCTGGACATCAATATCCCAGGAGAAATGTCAGTAAAACATAAGCTACCCAGCTCAACATAAGAAGAATAAGACTCCCAGGCCCCTGTTACTAATTTTAAAACTTAAATAGACTTAAATCTTCCAAAACCAAAGAAATGCTCAGAAAACTATGTTAATCTTTCTAACTTATCATAAGTAAGGTGCGTTGAGATAATTTGGCTTAAAACTTCTAAAATGTAAAATTGGTATGGGAAATGTATCAGATTCAAATCAATCTGGGTATATCAATGTCATGGTCTTTCAAACCGGAATTTTTACGCTTTCCTCAACGAATACTATTACTGCGTAGGGAACTACTGTTCTTCGCTCAATAAGACTCCAACTCTCCAATACTCTCCAACCTAATATAGCTGCAAAGCAGACTTAAATCTTCTATGATTTAAGAAATGCCAAGTAAAGTGCGTTGAGTTAAGTTCGCATCAAACTTTTAAATCGTAAAAATGGGACGGGAAATGTGAAATCTTCATATCACTATAGTTATAAATACCATGGTCCTTTGAACTGGATTTTTACGAGGAGGTACTTTTTTCCAACTCCCACAACCAAAGCCTACAAATCTTTTTTGAACGACATTATTCTCTCTTTACACCCATATCAATGGCTTCTATTTCTTCTTTTCTAATTTAATTCCCATTGTTTGCATTCAGAAATTTATTTATTTGCATCGACATTCGACGGAATTCTTTCGTAGCGTATCCAGTTTAGTGTGTCTCGTATTCCACGTCGATTATCTTCACTTGTAAGTGCTCTTCGTGCACGAAGTATGTATGTTCGATGCTATTGGGGGTATCTCATTCGTTTCTGCGGTCGCATTTTATGCAATTAAATCCGAGGGATTTGCACGGATTGAGGTTTGCACATTACATACCGATTGTGAGCAAAATGCGTCCGAAAACAAACGTTTCACTGCGGATTTTAGTTTGTTGCTCCCTATTAGCATGGGCTCCAGTGACCCATATCACCCATATGTACTTATTAACATACATACATACTGGTAGTGTACGGGCACAGACGTGCAATCGCCGTGCGAAACTGCGAATTTTAATGAAACTAATTGCCAAAAATAAAGCATCAAGTTATACGCATGCGATGTGCATGAGTAATAAAATGATTCAACACATCAAGGGGGAGGAGTCATTAACCGATTTACTCAGCTCTTAATGAGTGAGTGAAGTTTAATTAGCTACAATAGGTTTTTCTATTTTGTATTTTGTTGTAGACGCTTTTCACATAGTTTTAATTGACTTTATTTGAACTTTCCTTTTAATACCATTTTACTTAAGCCAACCTTACTTAATGTTGACAGCAAACACGCAGATACCAGAAAACTAAATCTACTCATTATGATTTCCAAATATAACAGTCGTAGAAAAGTATAGTGCACAACTCGCATGCAATGCACATTGTTTTATTATCTACTCTTATGACTTGTAGTTGTAGCCACACTTGCCATACTCGTAAACAATGTATAGCATTACATGCTTGTTGTACAATATGCTATTGCGGACGCAACTTTCCTTAACTTAAGTCACTTTATATAAGTGGAAATTACTTAACATAAGCCAACATAATACAACATAAGTCAACATAATATAACCTTAAACCACATTTTTCTAACGGAACTCCCTCTTTCTTAAGATCGTAAGCTCTATAGAACATGTCTTAAAACTGAATCCAGTACTAAGCAAACTAAACCAAAAAAGTACAATGACAAACAATTTATGACACCAAGTCCACTCCATATTTTTAAACGGTTTGCATCCAAAGGAAGTCGTATCCAGCACAACAAACTCGGCTGGAATTGAATGTAATAATTGAATTAAATTGTGATTCGTTTCAACACGCTCGGCTCACTCCAAACCAACACACTCACACAAATCATGCAGTGTCAACTGTTGGCCGCCAAATGTGCGAGTTGTTGCGTAGGCGTCCATTTTGGAAGTCTTAGAACCACCCAACTCACTCTACCCACTGGCACACCAACTAACCAAACATACCAGGCATAGGCCAAACACACGAAAGAACCCAGTATGACACCACAAAATACGTATAAATCATTTTACATAAAATTAAGAATAATATGCTCAGATAGTGCTCTAGTCCCGCAGCGTATGGGACTTGCCCAAGAGTGCAATAACACGGGGGAAAATATTTGCTCTTCGCGGTGTTGGTTAGATAAGTTTATCTTTACAATGTTTGCACACATGCCCCTAATTGTATGGAACAGAGACTGTCTTGGGGTATGTGTTCTATATTGTGCAAACAGGTTTCGTCAACAGCTCAATAACTTCCTGGTTCGTTACACGATGAATAAAGTTGTTTTAGGTTTAATTCAGTTAATTAAATGGTACATTAATTGGTTAATGTCTCCTTGAGTTTTATAGTTTATTTTTTGTGATATAGTATGCTGGGAGATCAAAATGTTCATTTTTAATAAGTGTCCAGCCAAGTGGTATGGCGCAGTGGTATGGTTGATGACTACTGCCCACGAGGTCCCACGTTCGATTCTCGGTGAGGATGCATAGTAAAGTGAATTCTTCTTCTTATCAATAGTATTAGCCTCTATTATGACTAATTTCATTGAACAAGAATTGAATAGAGCTAATGACCATAACAGTCGATGCTCGGTAAATCAAACAAAAAAAAAATAATAAGTAAGCTTTCCAAACTCGCGTTCTTATGCTTGTTGGGAAGCCTACTTTGAGTGGTCTTAACTTAATGCACCTTATTTATGTTAAGCCACGTTATTTTCCGAGTTTTCTCACGTTTTAAGTCAGATTTCCGCAATTATCCCGGAGCAATCAAAGAAAGCTCTTTATAATAATTTTTGATTTTCCATCAAATACTTTCCATTAGATGTAATCTGCTGCTTCCAAGCCTACATAATATCTCAAAGCTTTGTGCACCGGATACGTGTGTTTTCTTAACCATTCCACACAGCATGCGGGCGACAATATTTGGGGTGCCATCGCGTGACGCGCGCACATCACTCGCCGCGGCGCAATTAACGTCGCATTTCTAATCAATTAAGCGTTAAATGTCCCAACTGGGTGCCTCGCGAGCACATACTACATATTGCGTGTGCGTGTGCGAGCAAACGGAAGCCTGTAATAGAAACAAAACGCACGAGTAGAAAACGCGCGCGCGATGGCTGAGGTAGATTATTTTAAGAGCTGGAATTTTACTCAACGTCTTCGTTTCCACAGCCAACGACGCCAGTTTTCCATGCATGTCTACCGCAAATGTTAGGTCATTCATAATAACATACATAATAACGTACACAATATGAAAATGTTGTTGAGGAAAATTTTAAATGTTCCAACGCCCGGCGTTTTGTTTAGTCTAATTTGGTTTTTGGGTTGACCGGTTGAATGTTTTACAGCGTGCTGTACGATTTTATTGTAGGTTAGACCGGGCTCATTTGCGTGGCTAGCAAAGCGTGTCAGCGTGTTGGGTTGCCGTGTCGATAGCGCAGAGATTGTGCTAATTGTTGTGCGGTAGAGAAAAGGCGTGTGCTGCATCCGATTGCCGATTGTAGCAGATAATTGAGTATTTTGCAATTGAAACATACTAGTAAAAGTTGATTGACAGTTGGAATAGTTTGATTGGAATGTTTTAAATATAAAATAAATCACCTTTTAAAATCATTTTATCAAGGAAATATTGATTGATGGTTCCTTTTTCAAGAATTTCAGCAGGAGATTTTATGAAGTAGAGGAACTTTGACGTTATTGCTGATATTTCTGTAAGTAAGTTAAATTAAATCATTGAAATTCAGATGGCGCTTCAAATGAACGAAAGCAAAACTAGTACATTACCTCGAGGACTCGAGTTAATTAAATATGATGGTATTATTTTGCACAAACACAGTAAAAAGTTTGGAAAATGTTTCATCAGAACGTTTTTATTAAACACATACAATGTACATTTCCTCTTTCGGCATCTTCAGGTACTATATCGTCCACTAAAGTTACAATTCTTTAGGGTCGAGAATTTACAGAATAAACTGCAACGATTGTAGTAAACACTACGTCAGACAAAAATGTAGGAATTTCCTTACCCGTTTCAAGGAACACCTAAGAATGAACGCGGCTATCCCCAACTGTTCAGCTTTGGCTGATCACCTCATAAACTTAGATCATCGGTGTTCCACTGATAATATAAAAAATTTTCACCGCGGAATTAAGGGTCATAAACAAAACGTTCTCGAAGCAATTTACATTCGCGAATCAATTAGAAAAAAACCCAGAGCAGATACTAAATGACCAGATCGACCCACTAGCAAACACCCCACTCACCCGCGCAATAGTATAAAAAGAATTGTAACTGCAGTGGACGGTACAGTACCTGAAGATGCCGAAAGGTGAAATGCACATTGTACGTGATTAGTAAAAACGTTCTCATAAAACATTTTTCAAACTTTCTTTTGTGTTTGGCCACAATAATATTAAAGTCATATCAAGCAGTGACAGTAAACTCCATCAAATATGATAGATTAATAGTGTTAGTTGAGGAAAAAAACGTGTAAAAATCTGGTCCGAAGGACCGATCTTACATTTCCCTGTTTTTAATTGAATATTTCCCTTCGTTTCGCCACCACAACCATAGCAGAAAGTGGAGGAACAAATTAGGCAGCGGTACATTCGGGGAAGCTTCTGCAACCATGCGTACCCGGCGATGCAAAGTGTGGGGCGGAGGTTAGAATATACTGGCTGCAGAGAGAAAAGAACACCGCCGAGACCCACGCAAGGTAAAGTTGCGTTTTCTAAGAGATGATGGAAAGTATGAATGTGAAACGAATTTCGAAAATGTATTGTGAGGGGATGAGTAAGCCAAGGTGAACATCTCCCAAATCTGACTTTGTTACGTGGTAGTCGCGATTTTTAAAAACATTAATTTCCCGATGATAGCGCCGGACCAGACTTAACTGGATCTTTTAAGCTAAGTTCCTTGAATTAGCCGATGTGTTAAATATCACCACTACGTTTCCGTTCACAAACTACACAAATTTGAACACCACGTCTTTATTATAACCACTAACCAAACTCACCAAAGGAAAATAGTCCGAATCGGGCGCGAACCAAGCTTTTATGGTGGCGCAGGGCCCCCTCCCCATTGCTGCTGAGCGCATCCCCAACATCTTAAGCATAGTGGCGCAGCAAGCAACCCCTATCTTAGGCAACCTACTCAACAGACTTCATTTACTTAGTAAAATAAAAAACCTTTCCAAAAAATATTTTTACTCACGGAATTTCTAAAAATGTAAACATTTTTTGAAAAGCAAACGAAATTCTACGAAAAACACTTCTCATTCGAATTTTGTTGAATAGAGGAGGTTTAAAGGTATTTCTGATTCAAACGTATTTTGAGTCCACAAGCATTAAAATGCATATTTAAATAACTATTGTCCGTTCTAAGCGCAATACTTGAGAGTAGTGCCATTTCGCTCGGATATAATTAGTTTCAAGTCTTATTCCGCACGTATCCCAGTTTCTAAAAGGTTCAGTCCGTAGCCTTTCCTTGTTAATCTGGAAATTTAATCTTGTGAAAAAAAATTCCACGAAAAATCAAGAAAATACCAATGAAAAATGCATTTCATGGAAATGAAAGCGATCAAATCCATGAAATAAAGTTTATCACACACTAAAACGATAAAATCAACTGAATCAAAACACCATTGATTCCACTTGATTCACGGTGGGTTTATGAGTTTATTGCCAATGGATTGCATCCAGGTGGCCGGTTGATATCGGTGAAAAGCAGTTAAAACATGATTAGTACACTTTTCGTGTCGGCCGCGTTCAGATTTCCCGATGCCCAGACACATGCCATGCCAGCCACTCTGCCACGCTCGCGCGTCGGCAGTAAATTGCAGGAAATTAACGGTGGGAGCTCGTAACAGCCACGCGCGCGACGAAAATCAATCAAGAAAACCAAAAACGTGCCTTACCTTTACTCAGCTCACAATCGGCTGAGACTCAAATGCATGCAACTGGACAGGAAGCACAACTTGCTGGAAACTCAACACTCACCTGAAAGCAAACAAAGAAAGAGAAATGAAACATATGATACTAAACCGTTGTTAGTTAGATAATATAAGTGATGGGACTTTTTATAACCTTGAGAGAAAACTATTTAAAAGAAAGACGTTTCCGGTTGACTCATCAGGTCAGTATTAGGAATGAACTTCTCTTTGAGATTTTGTAATAGATAAAAACCTTGACTTCTACTTAAGAAATGAAAAAATACATAAAAACCAGTTCAGAATGACGTTAAGAACATCGTTAAATGGTTTTATAAATGTCCAGTAACTATGTAAAGATATTAAGAGCAAGACGAGAAGGCATCTGAACATAACCGCACTGTCAAATAATAATATCCTAATTATTTCTATATTTAGTGCATTAATTACACTGGGTTTCAGATAAGTTGTGGAAGAAGTAATTAAGGTTCACCCTTAAGACAAATTATCTTAGGTTAAAAGCAAAGAAAAGACGTAAACTACGTCATATAATTTACTATCATATGAAAAATTGCCGTAAATTATGAAAGTATTGCACAACCTCATAAACAAGCACTAATTAACCCAATGTAATTGAGTGATTGGTGTTAATATTAGCATAATATGCACGTACATGTTGCCTTCCGGTACTAGTAATTACCTCTGAAGCGTTAATTAGCACATGGATGGGAAGTAAATCGCGAATTCGCATACAATTGCGTAAAACAGATGCACTGCAACGCCCGAAATTCGCTGCGAAATGCAAAAACTAATGAATTATGATGTTCCGTTCAGCTTTCACCACAGATTTAGTCGTTATTTTGATATTGTCGGTGTTTTGTCGATTTCCCCATGGTATTTTTTGATAGTTGTTTAATTTGCGTGTAATTAAATGACAATTTCAAGTTTAATCTAAAAATGTGGATGAAATATTAAGTACATAATGTTGAGATTGATTGCTAGATTAATTACGAATTTTAGTGTATCATTAAAACTACAAGCTTTGATTACTTTAAACTCGCTTTCTTTAACAGGGTATTTCTCAAACCGTGCCTATTGGTAATTATAAATGGAAAAACGTGGATGAAATTATAAATTAAAAGGAAATGTCTCCTTTGTGAATTGTAGAAATCAAATAGGCATCTATCAGTTTCGCACATTTGTTTCTATTTCTACTCCTGTTTTAATATGTGCACATTATATTAACGATTTTGATTAAGTATATAATCTGCCTAACGTACGGCTGATTATGCCCTTTCCTCACACGTAAGAGTTTCAGCATCCGCCTTCAGCTCGTGCTGCAATTTCTTATCCATTCATCCATTACTAAACCACATTTTCTGGTAATTATTATCAAACGTGCTTTAAACTCTAAAGTATTCCCCATCAAATAAAGAAAAATAAAGAAAATTGAATTTCGTACGGTAGACAACTCATTATACATTCTTAATGTCTTCTCTTTCCCCTTAACTTCAAATACGAACCTGAATCGATTGCTAGAGTCAAACGAAAGCTCATAAATGAACGCAAACAACTTTAAAGACTTCCCGTCGATGATTATCATCAAAAAATCCCATAAAACTTCCATAAATCCCCCAAAAAACTCTCCCCAAAAACAAAACAACAATTTCTATAATATATTCAGGACTCTCGACGATAATTAAGCGTGTTATTCCGACCGATTACGTTGGAGATTGTCGCTGGTATAAACACCCCCTATTTTCATAACCGTCGCATTGCTTTTGCAGCTTTCCCAACGAGGGCCAGACAAAGGCTAGACACGTATGCACTCGTGCAACATGCAACTGACCATGACACATGACACGTACGACCGGGCTGGGGGCAGCGTGACTGGACATACATTGAGGCGGGGGATGCATCGTGGAAAAGTGAATGCGATTGCATGCCACGGATGCATCATGCTGGCGCATAATAAACGTCAGCCACGCACGACAGAGCGCCCCGACTGCACGCCACATGAAGGTAATAGGGGGAGGGGTGGAAAATGTGGAAAACTGGGAATAGGGTGGTGAAAATTCGTTTAGACAAGTAGCGTTACCAAAAGTTTGATGAAAACAGAATGTGAACAAAAATTGAATAGGACAAGTGTACAATTTTCAATAACAAAGCCAAGAATTTTTCGACATAAAGTTAAATTTGTAAGGTAGGGTTACCAAATGTAAAAATCTTATTGCTACAATGTTTAACAGTGCCTTCAAAATTACGTAAAATTTTATGAAAACGCGACGAAGCTGTTTTAGGCTACGGTGACGAAAATTTGATTAACTCAAACAGGGTTACCAAAAGTAATACAATCTACAATTTTTTCAGAGCACATTGAATGAGACAGAAATTAAATATCCAAATTTAAGAAAATCACTTTAGATTTAATACGTTTTTAAAGATAGGGTTACCAAATGTAAAATTTTATAAAATTATCAAAAATGCATTCTATTAAATTAGAAAAATGGAATTTTATATTACACTTAGATTGGAAATTGATAAATTTGAATGGGACACAGGCAGGGTTACCAAATGTTCGTAACTAAAATATTTAAATTTTAAAGAAATATGGAATAATACAAAAATTAATTATCAAAAGTCGAGGAAGACACGAAAATTTAGAATTAAAGACAATATATGCGACCTATCTAGGGTTACCAAAAGTAAAAAAATAAAGTTTTGGGGAATCTTGCCTGGGCCATTTAGAAAACTTAAATTTGACGAGAAAGATTTTTTCGAACAGGGTTACCAAAAGTAAAATATTTGGTAATTCTACTTTTCAAAAAAGAATTTTCCTTTCTCAATCGTAAAGGCATGAGGGAGGAATGGGAAAGGGGTGGTAGAAATTGGGTTTTAGACAAGTAGGGTTACCAAAAGTTTAAAATTAAATGATATATCTACGGATATCAAACTTATAATATACATATTTAAAGAAACTTGTAAAAAATGACTCTTTAAAGTACAAAAGCCAAGTACTCCGTGACATAAGTAACAAAAAAAACTTTATAAATCCACAGACAAACTTGACTTGACTAGAAAAACAGAGGCCAGAGCGTAATGATTTAACCCAAGCCGGTTCCACATGCATTCAGGAAATGCATCCGATGAGGTAATACATACTGGCTTAGTGGAGGCATCCACGCATTTCTTCGTCGTTCTTTTTTTTTGATACCTAGCTTGCTGTCCGTGGAGCGAATCGTCTAATCCAGTTATACCCAACTTGTTTCCAATTTTCACGTAGGTATGAACAACCGCAAGGGCAGGATTTTCAATTATTTATGCGCCGCGACACATGCGATCCCGCAGCGTTTGCTGCTCTTTTCCTGCAGCAAGCTGCTGTCACGGCTGCCGGTCGGCAGGCAGCGTCCAATCTACGTGTGTATATCTCTCTGAAAGCCGCCGCAAGTCTATCCGACAAGTCGTGGAATAACTGTAGCAAAACGCTCCGCCGCCGGTTATGACTAATGCCTAACAGTAAACCTATCAATGATTTAGCGCCACTTCTTTTTCCTAGTGCGCTGCAAGAACGATAGCAAAATCGTCAAAGAAAATTGCAACTTACTGCTGCAAATTCATACCGATTGGAATTATTTATCATCATTTTTTGCTATTCCCTCTGGACGTAAGTTAAAAGGACTTGAGTCAAAGGAAATCTAAGTTAAGTAAATCATTAACATTTCTAAATTTTCCTTAAGGTAGAAGAATTTAAGGATCTATGACCAAATGAAGGAGAATTTTGGTCCTTAACCCTCTTAATACCGGCGAAAAGAACGTGCCTAAGCGAAGAATACCGGGCCGAATCGGCGAATTTGCAGAGGTTTGCGAAAATGCTC
>JAODAC010037690.1:0-12700 GCA_027575185.1 Mimaenictus wilsoni
GTATAAGTAAGATAGAGAAAGAGCGCAAGGGTCGAAGAGAAGATATATACCTGCGCTTGGAATACATGCAAAGATTGAAAACAGATGTGTAGGTTTGAAAGATTTGCAGAGTTGAAATTAAGAGAATAGACAGTAGAAAAAAACTTTGAAGAAATACAATATCTAATATATGTTAATGTGTGGTCTGGACCGCCACAAGTCATTTCCGATACTTTTTGTCATGCCCCTACACTGAAGTCATCTGTTAATTACAACCATCACTTATGATGGTAATCGTACTCTGTGTAACCGATTCGTCCCCGGTGCAGCGTTGGTTATTTTGAAAATATTGAAATTCAATCATTAAATTCTTTATACAATGCAAACCACACATTTGTAATGAAACCAGTCAATACTTACTGCTGAAGTATCGATACTTCTAAAATTCTATTTATTTAAACGCTTTGGTCTAACAAGGATCCCAAAGTCTGAAAACAAGGCCCTAATTATTCCCTCCGTACTCACCCAGTTACTTTTCATTCTTCCCACGCACACCTTGCTCTCCCTTGCATCCTCCGGAATTGCTTCTTCTACCTTAACCTAAACGAAAACAAAAATCCCAAATATTTAAACACTAACACTCTTTCAATTTCCTTGCCTTTCCAGTACATTCTGTACACTCTCTCATGCCCAACTGAATTCTTGGACAGCTTATACTTTGTCTTTTATTCATTCGCCACTAACTGTACATCATCTGTTTACGCTAGGATCCACAATTTATTCATTCCAAGGGATTTATTAGACATACTTGTTTGACTCCATTCTTATTAACATTAATATGAATTAGCTGCCGAAAATAGTGATTCTGAAAATACACCATGCCCGTTTCTAAACGAAAAACCAAGATCTGCCCTCGAATATAGAGTGGCATATAGGGAATATAGCAATGGTTGCTTAGAATTAACGGATAAAACAAAATATTCGAATAAAGGAATTGTAAACATAAACGCACATTTAAACAAAGAAGAAACCGATAATTTTACTTATGAACCTACTATGAGCACAAAAAGATTCAGAGTAGACAAGATCGTGGAGAAAACGAAGGAAAATTTGCAGAAGCCAGATACATATTGTCGTAGATGTCAAACATGCTCAACGAAACATCGCAGATCTGACTCAGTAGATTCTGACCTAAGAAATCTAGGTTATAAATGGCGGGGCAATAATATAGTTGTCTTTCCAAAACTAAACTTAATTTTCTTTCTCCAGATTTGTCAGTCAAAAATCTAGAGGGGGCAGATACAATTGAAAGGTCCCACGGATGCATTTTGTCTGTTTGCCCCTATCGAAGCAGCAAATGTAAATCTACCCCAGAACTGAGGAAGTTACATGTAACGGACTGCCATGATATAAGTTGTGGAATGAAAGATGAAACAGCAAATATCAGTCAGTTCATTCCTTCAGAAAAGAAACACTTTCAAATTTGTGGCGAAATGAAAAATCCAAATATAAAACAGTGTAGTTCTTCCATGAGAATTGTAACTTTCGAAGAATGCAAAGAATTGAAAAAACATAAGTGGAAATTACAACTGAAAGACACCGATGTTTGTCCTTGCAAATTAGAATCAATAACTCATCCCCAGAGTGGCATTGTTGAGTGTAAAAAACTGAGGAGAGCAGAGCACATAGGAAACAGGGCAATTACATGTTGCCGTTGTACTAGAAGACATGTTGATGCTTGTACTATGGTTGAACTTAAATCAGAAGGTAAGAGAAATTTCGTAAATTTTCAGAAGTTATGTTAATTTTTAAACATCAGGCCTTTCCAAGAACGTCCAGCTTTTTATTATTTTATATGGTATAGTATAATTTATGAACCAATTGTATTGTATTCATTTCATTTTCCAGCAACAATTTTGTCAGTCGAAAAAATAGCTGAGAAACCGCTTCAATCGCAATATGAGGCTAGATTTCCTGAAATGAAGGATGTCAAAACAAATACTAATACTAAGAAAGGCAAGTCTAAAATGACAAAAAAATCCGAACATACAAAAATGAAGAAGAAAGCGAGAAATCGACGACCTCCTACGGGAACTAAAAATGCTCGTAGTAAGAATTGTAAAAAAAGTGCGAGTGGAAAATTTAGAAAAGGAAAGAAGACAAAGAGTAAAAATTATACGAAAAGGCAAAGCAATGATATAAGTCAAGCCAATGCAACTTTCAGGAACTCTAATAACGAAACAATCCTTATACCAACAGGTAAGGAAAATATACTTACGTTTTCTGTTGAAACTTTGTGAAGATCTCTGCATTTAAATTGTTGATTACACAATTTGTTATAATTTAAATTTCTAGCACCCGTGTTTTCTATAGAAATTGGAGTAAATGATTCCAGAAAGAGGAATGAAGCAACAAGTAATAGCAGGCCAAATTCTACAGCTAAGAGAACTTCTCACAATGAACATGGCAAAAGCAGAAATTCTCAAGGTAGAAATTCTCAAGTGATGAAAAAGAAAAATAGAAGTTCGTCGCAGAAACAAAGCATTAATCTAGGGCTCAAAGGTAACCGAAGTTTGATTATGTCTTCTGATTTATATTGTTGCTTAAATTTCGAGTCTTTTACTGTTAGTCTTTCTGTTGAATGATTCATTGCTATAACTCATACAATTAATCATTAATTAAAAGTTTACAACTCACTTGTACTAATCAACCCTTCTCTCTACTTTGTCGGTTTGCTTTAATTTTCAAGTTTGCAAAACAACGGAACGCAGAAAAAGCCCTAAACACGGCGGACAGAAAAATGGAGGAAAACGAGAATATGTACCGCCTTTATGTCCTATTCAGCACGAATGTTTAGGGTTGAAAAAACCGTTGAGAAAATTAAGTAATAATAATGGTACATTACATGTTCGAAATGAAAATTATCTGAGCCCACCGAAGATCAGGAAAGAGAAAACCTATAAGAAGTTCAAAACAGGCAGGATTAATAACGGAGTTATGTGCAACCCTCCCAGAAAGTTTAACATTAATGAAATCTAGTCCAACAGGATATGCAAATTTTACAACCTGCAGTTATACTACGGACTGTAATGATGATCGTTACGAAATTTTAGAAAATAACAAGGTTGGTAGAAGGCCGGAAGGGACTTCGTTAAGAATAAATTCGTGCAAGAGCGACTTGATAAGAAGACCTTTCGTTTAATGCCCTATTTATACAGCTCTTGCGCAAGCATACATATCCCAATGTAGTTATCATTCTTTTAAAGTCGTAACTTTATAAACAGGCAGTTGAATATCACCCTGTAAAAATGTATGTATGATATAAAATAAAGTGATAACTTTGTATAACATTCTGCCATCAGGTTGTGAATACTTGTATATATTAACTGTTGTCATTGGGTTCGGACGAGCTGAATTATTAACGAACTCGGCATTGTGGTATAATTCGTATATTCACTAAGGTTGAAGATATAAAAAAAGAACAAAACTTAATAAAATAAAGATTAATTACTCTCGTTAGTCTACTTATGTCCTTAGTCTCTCCCAACACAACTATATATGCAAATTACAAACTATTACAAAACTATAACTTCGAACTATAACGAAACTGTAAAACCACAGATTATATACAGATGGCCAACTATAATGCTAAGAGAAGGGACACGACAGTAGCGCCAAAAGTAGCCAGCGGGTGGAGTTAATAGTGCTAACTCCACTCGCTGGCTAAGGAATTTTTAAATTTATTAATTTAAATTAAATATCGAAATAAAACATATGCTTTCGTTTTAACTGTAATGTATTATATATTATTAGAAAAGCAAAGAATAACATCAAAACAACTGTAAAATAACAATTAATAATTACAATGAATAACTATCATCCCCTCTGCTCGCGCTTTGGACCAAAACTCGTAGAGGCCTGACTGTGGATTGTGGACCACGGTTCGTAAAGGTTTTAATTTCGGTGCCTTCAGGAAAAAAAACCATTCACAATGTCGAAACGACCACTCATAAATGATATGAAAGCCCTGGTGCCATCCGGATATACGAACAAACTCTTGTCTAGATTTTAAAATAACACACATTATTAAATTGAAAAGAACTTACCCCAATTCATGGTGTTTGCCAGAGTTTGAGAAAAAAACTTGGGCAGCCATTTTCACCTTCATTTTTCATATTTTTCCTGGAAGGATATGAGCGTCCGATAACTTTGGTAGAGTTGATATAATTGTGCTCGGAGAATCGGCGCGATATAATGTCCCAATATCGCGAGAGGTTGCTGATTTTGTTTCACCTTCCAGGGTGAATGTGACGCCCCGATTTGCTAAGTTATTTCGGATAGATTTAAGTAAATGTGGCGCATCGTACATATGAACGATTTCCACATTTTTTGTCTACATACAGGGAACGTTCTCTACCTGAAAGCATATCCAGCACACGAAATACTGCGCACAATTGATTGGGAGCCAGGGGCATCAAATAAGCCACTCTGGAGGGGCACAATTTCTACAGGACATTATAATTATCATCAACAACATCTTGATGTTAATGATGCAGGTCACCTGGATCTCGCAACGTTGATTTACGACTATCCTTCCCATCGAAGTAAAATCATCTAGGTTCTTGAGAATTAAATTTTAAGTTAAGTGCAATAACGGAAAGTTAAGTGCTGTAAAGTCACGTATATTATTTTCTCCCGCTACTTTCGCGTACCTCACTTCTTATCGGTTAAAGTCGTCACCAATCGTCGACTCCCGTCTTGAGACTTCCGTCTTACTTTTAAATTTACTCGCCGACATTAGCCAAATGTATACTTTATAACATACCAGCAGGTAAACTTTCTCTTCGACCCAAGCTCATCTAAGAAATGTATGTTCTTTTTTCGCTGTTGCGATGGACAGTCTCTTTTCATAGCGCGTCCAGGTAGATCGAGTTTGCAACACCCAGTGCGTATATTATTTTTTCGGCGTTGTAAACGATTAACTTAACAATAAAGATGCGGTCAAACGTATTTGAAAAATCAACAAGGGCCATAAATTTTCGGGCTTTTCGGATAGACTTGTCCCTACAGACTCATCTGTATATTAAAGATTTATATATTAAATGAAAAATGAAAGTTTGATAATACATTTATCTAGCAAACAATTAGTCATATTTCGATGTTCTGTAGCGATCGTCACTGTTTGTGTAAATTTTTCTGATTTTCTTGTCTTTTCTTACTTTAATATCGTTGCTGCTTCTTTTCTTCTTCCTGTTTACTTTCTTATCACTCTGACATTTCTTATTGGAATTAAAATAGGATTGATTCGTAGTGTCAAGTTTCTTTAGTCTTCTCGTCCTCTTTTCTTCATAAAAGATGTACGGTGATGACACATATCTTTCGTTTTGCATGTTTTCGCACATTCGTGATGAAATTCTAGCTATAGGACATAAGACTGAAAAGAAAAATGTAATTTTACAATTGAAAACTATAATAACTTATTTCAGAGTATACTAACCAATATCATCGATATTAGTATGTCTACTGCTTACATATCCAGGAAATGAACAAGGCATCAGGATATTTTCGCAAACAAAATATTCGTTCGAATGAACCAATCGTATATCTCTTGGATGAATTTTGGAAGTGACATTCCTCGTCTTTTTCCAATGATGCTCATCGTAACGCCCCTCACTATCATCAATGCTGTCATCCCTCGGGGATGCAGTTCTCTTATTGGACCCCAAATCACTATATACGTAGGGATAGTACATATATACACTATCCATGGATGATGGACCCTTCAGCACACCGGGACAGGAAGTGGAGCGTGACATGTTATAGCTATCGCGGGTACCGGACGACCTGTTTTTACGCGTCACGTTTATCTGCTGCTTTTTCACATGTGCCCCGATAGTCGATGGGATGCTCGAAGGCGTTCGTGGCACTTGAATGTACGGTTTTGAACTTACTGATGAGCCCATGTCTTTCTTCATGTGTTTGCGTATATTGGCGATATTTTTCCGGAGGCGCTCAGCAAAGAATTGCTGCGCTTTGTCATCTTTACTCTTGCAAATCTCTATCTGTGTTACAGACGACCGAGGCGTGGTCCGCTCATTTCGAATGTAATGCGTGCTATATTATGATCAGATTTAATTAGTATATGAAATATTTATTCATAATATTGAAAATACTTTAATCTAAGCTTTGATTCACGATCACTACTCCGATGACGTTGACGTCCCATATTATTGCTAGCACAGCTAGTGATAGTACCACGATACTGATACTAACGTTCCGTAGATCTTGTATCACATAGAAAGACAGTGCTCCAAAGTGATATTTTATTCGGGGACCGACTGCAGATGGGCAGGACAAGTAGATAATGTAATTAATAATTTTGAATTTTGACGACGAAATAAAATTTGCGATGTTATAATACGCTAACAGCGTATATGTTGTTCATTTGACAACAAGTGGCTTGATTTGCTTGAAAAATAAATATCAAGCTTTATGTGCGTCATATATAACTTACAATTACCAATTTTCTTTTCTAAAACCTACCTAAATATTTCAATTCCTTGTAAATGTACCTGCTCTAAATTTAAAATTAGACATATACTTCTATAATATTTGTATGTATACATAACCTTTATTGGCATTCCAACCTCAGTATAACCATTGCACACTTACAATATGCAATAATTAAATAATAACGCAGCACAATAATCTATATTCTATATCTATAACCATACAACTTTCATCCTATGATCGCCCTTCTCAATTTTTCTCTAACCCTATTTTTGTGATGCCAGCCAGCCCTCCCACCCTTTCCTCCAGCCATTTTCCGACAATATTCCCTCCTCTTCCTTGTGACCCTAACCATTCCTTCTTTAGTCCTTCACAGTCTCTCACCAGGTACTCCCAGGTATCCACCCCTGCCAAACAAAATACACATTTCGTATATTCCTGTCCCATCCAGACCTTCCTGCCTCTCTCCTCCGAGCCACACCTAGCCCTTGCCAGCAATGTATTCTCCCTTCCACTTCTGCCCCTATCCCCAAAGTACCAGGGCCTTCTCCAGATAACCTGCACCCTTACGTATTCTGGGTTGCAGGCACTGCCCATTATCCTCTCTTGCCCAACCTACTTCTCGACTTCCCTCTCTCTTCCCCGCAACGCTTCCTCCACTGATACCTGTTCCGCCCGAATCTCTTCATGAAATAAGGAACCATTTGATATATGTGACATTTCCGCATCGGATAAGGGTGGAAATCTCGATATAGAAGTTGAAAACTAAGTTTTCATAAAGTAGTGTTTGTCAAAGCTCTGGAAACCAAGGACTTACCAAGAACGGATTGAGATAAGTTTATATCATATTAAAGTAGAAGAATATTTAATATATTTAATACAAATTTTAAGAAAAGGAAGACCCAGAAGCCTCAACAAGATCCAGGAAGTAGAAAGGTACCTGACGGAAAAAGGGATTCGAAATTGAAGGAACATAACGCAAGATAGTACAATAAGCAGACCATTTACGGAAAAATAAACGAAATATGCACGAAGGCATATCGGTAAGTGTAAGTTTTATTCACATATTATTCAACATTTTCTATCAACAAGTGTCAGAAGATTGCATCAAATTTAAATTCTTAATAGCAAGTTAAACCTTAATGCCATCTGTTGATTGATTACGTTAGCTTGACTAATCGTTCACTAGTTATACGCGTCTGGTTCTTAGGGTGACTTTTATACAAGGAACCCCAAGTTCCTATAGGCCAAAAGGTTTAACTTTTGGCGGTTTAATTTATTTTTCAAAAAAATTTTATTCTTTTTGATATTTGTGTCAGACTTTAATTCAAACTTCAAACTCTTATAATACTTCTTATAAACTTCATAAGCTGAACTCTATACTTAATGAACTCTTCTGAATAACTAACAAAACTGTTACTTGATACTTGATCCTTAAACTTTATGAACAAAACTCATTGTTACTTGATGATCAGAACTGTTGTTACTGTGACTTAAAAACAACACAACTCAATACCTCTTAAACATATTATGAAGGAAGGAGATGCGCCGACTACTTGAGCAAACAAATCATTTCAACAATGACCGTAGGCAACCAGACTTAAAGGTTTGTGTTTTGTGGGTTGCCTAACCTGCGACTCAACACAATTCATACATATCGGTATATAACTCACTCTAGAACACTACCGTTTCTTGTAATATTGATCTGTTCTTTCTGTTAGGTATAAAGAGTTGAGATATTGAAGTATAAATGGAGCACACAACTAATTCCCAAATTGAAATTAATATTAATTTACTTTCCTTCCAAAAATCAGATCATTTAAAAACCACTACCGGCCATATTAATATAATTGATGTAAGTTGGATAGTCCTAGATAAACCTTTATCAAGGAATAATGAAACGGTAAAAAAGTAATCAAATTCATGCAACCAGGAATAGATAATAATTAATGAACACATTTATATATAAACTATAGCAGTTCACAGCGTTCGTGACTTAATATAGTTCTGCTATTACTTAAGAGATGGTGCTACGACAGCAGTCTCCTTTCCTTCAAACTCTTCTCGCTCTACTCTTCGTTGCCTCGCCATGGGCGAGGTCATTCACACACTGTTTACATTTCAAATCGCTTAGATTGATCCATAAAGACCCAACCTCAATGTAGTGACTGATAAACAACAAAAATCGAAACACTCCTGCCGACGAAGTCATTATGGCCTTGCAGGAAAAAGCGCTGCAATACTTTGCCTCTATGAATACGATGGCGAGCCGACTGTGCGTCGATCTCAACGAGGCGGTGCTCGCCAACAAGCCACTTCTGGATACACTGCCCCTGGATGAACAGCAGCAGCTTCTGCATGATGCGATCGTTACGCCGCAAGTGCTGATGAAGTATACTCAATCGTCAGAAACGCAACAAACTAGTCCAACCAAGTACGCTGTCAAGATGATCGTTGACGATCACTACAGCTACAGGGATGAACACTCAGGACCCTTCTCGTTCCACACCACCAGCCAACGGGATCTCAGCTGCATGACGAGGAAGAAACTGGTGAAGAAGGCCAGCCCCAAGTATAAAGCACCTGCAGTGCCAATTGTTACTGCACCGACAGTAAAAATACTCAAACGGGTCATTCCTCAAGTTGAAGAAACTCATCAAGTGGTTGTCAGACCGGAAGAAATTGATGTTTGTGATTATGGCAGAAATGAGCATGATGATGACGATGATGGCTTATCGAGTTTGATTCCTAAAACTGGACTGGATTTATTAGATAATTGGTAGTATTGTATCCTAAACCATTCCAGTTTCATCGATATCAATACGAAATGACTTCGTATGGCATAGTATGCAGTGTAATTTATTTATTATAACTTTTATATTTATTAATAAGGAGTCCAAAGATTTTTATACGATTAATGTACATGTAAGTGATGCACATTTATAGTAGCTTTGCAGTTTTCTAAGAATTAAATATCGAAATATAAGTAAAGTGTGTTTTTTTACCTTTAATAAACTTTAATTGTTTTGCAAATACGATCACAGATGGTATATGCGATTGTCTCATTTTTTGTAACAATAAATAAGAAATAGTTGAAATGTATATTGGGTGGCATATATTGGATATATTTACATTTAGAATTTATTTTTTGAAAATTATAATTTCACATCATTTTTTTGAAAATTTCGAAAGAAATACATTACAAGTATAGACTTTTGTGTTTATAACTTTTCATATATTCAGGTACCATGTAGCGGCAAAATGCGGAACTAAAACGTGAAACTCAAATTTAGTTCCAAAATATTTTCTCATCTGCACGTTACAGAATGCCCATCCTTCGATCGATTCCTCATTAAATATAGTTTGTTTGATATGCACGTTTACGCCTAAATGTTGGGTAATTATTGAGATAGTTATCGTTTAAAAGAACGTCTTTTCCGAGAAATGTCGAGTTTGAGGTTTTTCATTTTTTTCATATTTTCGTTATTGCTAGGATTATAAATCATACCTTAGTCGATTCAGCGTGAAAATATCTTCAAACGCCCGGATCAGTTTTTCATTTGATTACTTAGAACCGATATTATGACTCATGAAAGTTGTCAATGAAATCATAGACTCAATTTTCATGAGTTATAATATCGGTTTTAAGTAATCAAATGACAAACTGTCCCAGGAGTTTGAAGATATTTTCACGCTGAATCGATTGGGGTATGATTTATAATCCTAGCAATACGGGAAATATGAAAAAAAATGAAATACCTAAAACTCGACATTTCTCGGAAATGAGGTTGACGATAAATATCTCAATAAATTCCGATCATTTGGGCGTAAATGTGCATATCAAAACAAACTATATTTAATGCGGAATCGATCTGTATAAGGATGGACATTCTGTAACATGCAGATTAGAGAATATTTTAGAACAACATTTGAATGTCACATTTTAGTTCCGCATTTTGCCACTACGTGGCACCGATCGGACCCGGTCTTCTTCATACATAGTAAGTTGTTTATTTTGTTTATATTTCTTTCCATGGATCCATTATGTAATCACTGCGCAAGTTACATTTAGAAGTTACGCACGTTGGTGTGATTAGAATATTGAGAAGTGAATGTAATTCTAGTGACCTTGAAACACAATTATGTAGTTTAAACAAATTTGACAGATGGCGTAAGTAAATAATCGGCTATATTCGGTGTGTCCGATAAGGGACGAGTTTTTAAATTTTAATACACACTCATTTTCTCTGATTATTTTCACTTTTTTTCTTGAATCAACCAAATAAATATTTGCCAAACGTTTTCAGTACCCTAAGATCCCGAATAAAGTAGAAATTCTTTATAGATTCATTGCCTATGAATGTATCATATTCTTGACGTATATTCTTGACGCCAACTTTGACGCAACTTTCTAAGAAATGTAGCAAAATATAGGAAAATGTCAAACGTATAATACCTGCTTTTGACACAAGGTGAAGATCCTGAAAACGAATCTAATTCGCTGTAAAGCCTTGGATTTTCCAGCTGCAAATTTAATGTTACGCACATTCCAAATAAAATTCAGTCACATGAAACAATATATTAGTCGTTATACAATAAATAAAATAGATTTATTACACAATAACACCAAACATCGATCATATAATACAATTTATGTTTACAACATTATAATCTTGATGTGCCCTTCTTAAAGAATACAATATTCGATGAATGTTGTGAAAAGAAGTTTCAGAAACCCTATAAATTGATGATAACAACCTATAACAATTTTAGGAATGTTGTCGTTAGAACGCACATCCTACACAATTGCTTTAATTCTCTCACATTTTACTGATAATGTCTGTACAGTGTAACTTGCCGTATACGGAAAATCACGTAAATACTAATTTTCTCATTGTTGACAGGTTTCCTTATATGGAAGATTATTATTACAAGTACATACGATTCAGTAAAAAATTTTGCAAGTCATGTACGAGGGGGGAGGGGGGATAACAAGCAAAAAATGTATTTTTACCAGCATGCACTGCACAAAAACAGCTAAAAACAAAATTACAAAAACAGTTATACACCGCGTAATACAGATCAATTTCATTACATAAAGCTCGTAAACTAACGACTCTGGATTTTTCTCGGTTTTGGACGAGATTCCGTATACCGAAGGTTCCGCAAACAACAGGTTTCACGGTACATTTCAAATTAATACATACATTTAAGTTCTCGAGCATGCTTGATATTTCAAATTAATTATACCTAAAAAAAATATTATTTAATGTTATGATTATTAGTTATGTAACTTCATCGTATATAATTCCATCAAGTAACAGAGCCAAGTCAACATTTTTCGGATTGAGTCCAACGAAAAAACGTTGCACAGTTTTGAACAACAACAAAGAAAACGAGGCGCAGTTTTGTATGTTATGGTCGCGTATAAAACTGATAACGAACGTAAACATACTAGTATAAAAAACAACATGTGCTTTGAAAAAAACAAGTAACTGTAACTCAATTAGAATTGCATATATGCAACTTTTGAACTTTACATGTGCAATTCCAATAACTAAGAGTTAATCTTGGTTAAATTACATTCAATTACATCTAGATAAGAGAGGATAGGTTGACATGTACAAGGGGAATAGGTGAATGCCAAAATAAAGGTTGTTTATATATATACATCTAGGTTCAAACGTCAAGATTTATCAATCAAGGACACATTTAATTAGGATAGATTAGTGCAAACTAAACGCGCATCATATTTTTGCGTAGCTCTATTGAAAGGTCGCGGTAGCAAGGTCGCTACGTTTGCTACTGAAAATAGAATTTATGTTTGCAAGCCGTTTTTTTTTTAAATACGGTCGCGGTGAGCCATGTTATTTTGACGAGTGAAAGTTTAGGAACCTAACCTAGCGCAATTTAAAATGTGGTGCGACCCAACTAATAAGAAACATATTAACCTTGTTTATGAATTCCGAGTTATGAACGGCATTAAATTTATTACTCAATAATTTAATTTTCGTAATAATTAACGCGATATCACTTGAAAATCTAAAATTATCAAAACAAAAAATAAAAATGATAAAACACTTGGCACATAACAAGAAAACATTGAAACATTCATATTTGCAACAATGAAACCGGCCAAGTAATAATTTTCTTGTACTTTATACCTAGAAATGTATTATTTCATTGAATATTATTTCATTTTTGCAGGAAA
>JAODAC010037701.1:0-12693 GCA_027575185.1 Mimaenictus wilsoni
ACAACTTCATATTTGTCCGTTCCAATTTTTAGTTCCTTTCTGGATTTGTCTGTGGTAATCATTATTTTTGTTTTTTGCCTATTTATTTTCAGTCCTATGTTTCTACTTTCTATTTCTAGTTTTTCAACTATTTCTTCCAGTTTGCTCCTGTGTTTTGTTATTACTACAACGTCATCAGCGTATGCTGTCCTATGTCAGGAGTTATTAAATTGTAGTTCACGATCACATGGGATTGGGTTATGGTATTCAAATTCCGAACAGAACAGGATAGCATTGAATTATAGAGAGCTGCTCTAGAGGGAATTCGGGTTTAAAATTTTAAGAACCACTATCCATAATTAATCCAATGACAGTCCTTTTATGTTTCCTTATATTAGTTGCGAAAAACTACGATAAGCATAACCAATAACGTGATTTGTTAAATTGCTATAGTATAATACTGAATGACATTTCATTTATTCCATTCTTTCTCATTCATCAAAGTTATACATTGTGCAATTAATCAACGTCAAGCTAGAGAATTGCCAAAGGCGAAAGGGTAAAACGTAGAGAGACGCTCGAGTCAACCGTGAGTATCGCGCAATTGATCAGTACACTTGTAGACGTATGATGTAGGTACGTATTTGCAGAGAGGCGTTAAGACAACATGTCAACGAGATCAAAGGGATGAACCTACGTGGAATATATTGTACGAACGGTCGTTGAAACCAAGAGGGATAGTATGACGGGAATTAAATGTGGATAGTATAATTTATATATTTGTTATTTGAGTCTTGATCACTTCTATAAAGCTATCGAGGTATTATGGAGGTTGTAAGGTGACGATAAAACCGAAGGCGTGAGAATAACAAGCCAAGCTTTGGAAAACCTCCAAAGGACGAGCGTAGCCCGCAGTGGAACCCGGCAATATTATCGATCGCCGCCCCACACATATAGAACGTTTACTGGGGGCGGTCTTGGGATGCCTTCGTGTGGCCCTCTCTGCCACAGAAATGTTATATTTGGTGGAACTAGCTTTCGATCTTAAAAGACCTGCTTATGTTTTATAGAATCTTTTACAGTTGATGGCAGCAAATTTTTCCTTGAAGTTAAATTATGATTATCTTTAAGGTAGCTATGAGATTGGGGATCTTACGGTATTTAAGGGATTTTCCCTCTCCCGCTTGAGAAATTTCTTAAAGTATTAGTCTTAAACTTTTAGTTGTTTGAGGTCATAGTGAATTTTAAGGTGGATAGAAGGTAATGTCCACAGGATCAAGAGTGGGTCAGAGGATCTAGTTTTTGGAGGAAAAGCCTTTTCTCAGAAGAAAAAAAGGGACGTTTTTTCATCTGAGAAAAAAAACCCTTAAAAGACCCTTTATTTATTTGAGATCCGAATAAATTGCATGTCAGTTTGGAATCGAATTGACTTTAGAATTGCTAAGGAGTGTGTCGGGAATCGATGATGATTGTTGCGTTATTCCAGACACCTGGCGATGTTTTCCATGTTGGGAACAATGGAATCAGATATTGCATCATGTCGTGCATCTGTTGTTTTGCAGAATTAAATGTTTATTCAGGCGACACGATGGTGCCACGGCAGATTATCGACTCCTTATCTTTCGCGGAGCTAAAGGTGCATGTCGCACCTGCAGTTCCTAAGATTTGAAACAACATATCGCACTTGTGGGCGATAATCTGGCGGCGGCGTGTGCCACACGCCCAGCTTTGCGTGGCATGACGCGTCGCGCAATAACTTCTGGGGCAGCGATAATGTATTGTGATTGGTGGAGGCCCCCGCAAAATATCCCACACCTAAACCAGTAGAGGCGGAGGCACTTAAAATTCTAATTTAGTTCGTACGATTTTTACATTAGTAAAATCAGTTGTTCATTAAACTCCTTCAAGTGTGCTCGCTATTCTACTTGTCTCTACCTACAGACAGCGGGTAGCTGTCGACTTGCAGTCCTCTGAAAATAATATCTTTCCTTGTTCTTAACAGTGTGGATCAGAGAGTACAATTTTTCATTCCAACTTTTTTCACGTTAGGAAACTGAATTTTTAGGAGGTACTCCTAAAAACTCAGGAGTAAAAGTCATATGTCATATGTCAAATGTCATATCCTTCGGTTTGCTTGATGGAGAGTTAATCATTCTAAGTCTACACAAACTAATTTTACCCTAGCAAACTGGCTAGTCAGAAATCGAACAATTTGATTTTGAGAAGATTGTTCCACTTCCATCATAATCTTGTAGATTCTGGGAGTTCAAATACCAAATGTTTTCAAGCTACGTACTTCCGACTAAACATTTAAAATTCCAACAGATCAATATTAATTTCATGCAAAACTTGGAAAACAGGACTAGAATTAGGATCAAATAGTACAAATCCTTAATAGTACAAACACTTAATTCCACTTCTGAATACTGCTTATTACGCCTCTTACTTAACACTCTTAGAATTCTGGAGCAAAATAGCTTACACTAAACATGACCAATTCAAAAAATATCTAGAGTAGACTTCCATGAGGTCAACACGAACAACTAGCATTAATTTACCATAGGACCTTGATACTACTTCAACTACTTAGGCTACATCAGGTTTAATTCGACTCTAATCCAGGCGTTAAGTACCGCTCCTGCTGGCAAAATATACTCTAATACTGCGTGAGGTTTTGCCTTAATGGCGGCTTGCCTTCGTGGTCGTCAAACGTAATCGCGTTTGCGCCCCGCTCCGTTTCCGGCCGACTGCGCCGCGTGAGCCGTATGACGTCATCGGTATCGCCTCAGCGTAGTCTTCTCACCGCACGAAAGTTCGGCAACTTCGCAAACACGACGGACTGCAACGGAAAGTTAAGCTTGTTTCCAGGCCAAGCCTTTCGAAACTCCTTCTTTCTGTGTTTGCCGCATCTGATTAGTTGCCGCTAATGCACATCTCACACTTTAAATTCATCCAGAGTTCGAGCGTTTCTATAAGACCTTCTACGAAAATCAATTTAACCTCTAACATGTGCTATTTTACTGTAAGTTGTCTAGAACTATGGACAGTCCTACAAAGCATTAACGTTACTTTCCAGCATGTGGTGAACAAAATCATGTAATTGATAATTAAAAGCGATTGTGTGGTACGTGTGTTCAACGCGTGTGCCTCCAGTCCTTAGAAGAGTTTTCAAAGCTTCTCATTGTCAGTAAGCCATTAGAAATGTAAATGTGGTTGCCTACTGTCGAGAGATTGCAGAGACAAGAGAAAGGCACTTTATTTACAAAAAAACAACAAAAGTGTTTCAAGTACTTTCAGCGAGTGATGAAGTTATTCTCATGCAATGTGGAAGAATAGTTTCTTTGGTACACACGCAGTACACACGGTGTATTGAGAGCATTTTTTAAACTTTAACAAATTTAAAATAATGAATTATGTTTAAATTTGTACACATTTGAATTAAAACTTCCAAAAATTGTATCTTTTAAAGGAAAATAATCTAACGCCACTTTTCTTTAGAAGATAATTTAATTGTGCCAGATTAACACTATATGGAGCAAAAATAATTTCTCTCCAAGACATTAGATGGCGCCATAAAAAGGCGCTAAATGGATAAGATGTACACTAGATGGCACTAGGTGAATACTAGATGGCGCATAAACATATTTTTGGAAGTTTTCAAATTTTCTGTGTATTAAACGTAATAAAACTGAACGTAAATGAGAGTTTTAAGAAGTGATCATTTCTCTGAATGTCGAAACTTTTGATAAATACAAAAACGTAAATAATCCAAAGTGAAAGAAGTAAGTAAGAAGAAGAAATTAGTAATTACCGATAAATGGTGAGCGGCGTTGATGAATCTTCACTAAGATTATCATTGCTATTATTGTTGTTGTCGTTATTGGAATTGCAAAGTACTAACTGCGACATTGTGATTACTTGAATGGTATTCTTTCTCTGGGGCTCTTTGTATTTGTTTGTCTGCGTTTGGTTACTTTTTTGGGGGGAGGACGAAGATGTGCGTGTGTTATCAGCGCACTTGTACAAGATAACGAGTACGAGAGTAGAGATGCAACACTACACGATCGGTACACTCATCTGATGCAGGGCGACTGTGTTCTACTCGTAATTGTTACTACGAACACAATTCATACACACAAGGTTAAGTAGAATCTTGTTAAGGTTAAGTCGAATACATAACCATGTGTCTAAGTATGTAAGGAGAACAAAACATGTCGAAAAAAAAAACAGTAAAACTGAGACCTTCGCAACGCAAATTGTGCAAAAACAAAATTCAATATTGATAGCAAATTGTAAGTAAGTGGAAAACGGTCTTCAGTTTTATGAAAAAAAAAGGTACAGAATACATCTATATAAATGTAGAGTAAAATAAGTGAAAATATTTACTGATATTTGAAAACCTATTCTAAAAGATTACGGAACAATAGTTAGACCTACGTTTTTCTTTTGCTAACAGTAAATATTTTTTGAGAAAACAAACAAAATCAATAAACGTTAGTTCAAATTGTAATCAAACAGTAATTAGTGTTAGTTAGTGGATGAATTAAATGACTTACTATCGTGTAAGATCGAGTCGGGCGAATTAGGCATAATTTAGCATAATTTCGTTTGTCTTGCGATCTTGTGGGGAGGGCAAAATTGTCGTCGAGTTTATGTGCCGGCTGAAGAATGATCGATAACCTAATTTTTGCCTGCGTTGCTGCAGACGTGGGTTGCGCGAGTGCTTATTTATTGTTTTTTTTTCTGTTCTCTCCTGCTCTCGGTTTGTTTGTTTTTCACGCAGCGTCCGTTTTTCCACACGTCGCTTCGGCGTGGATTCGCGCCGGGATTTGATTAATTTTCGCGAAGATGCGGTCGTCACGCCCCTTCCACCCCACCGGCAAAATCAGCGGATCAATGTCGTGGCCGTGGTTCGCGTCGTTGGCTTTTACCAGCAACGAATCGTCTTCGATAATCTATCTGAGTCAGGTCGATTATGTAATTGTAGAAAAGTCGTCCGTAATGGAAACGCAAAAGCACACGCAAACACGAAATGAAAGAAGTTTTCGCGCCTAAAATTGCACGTCGTACGCCGTTCGTTAACAAGTTTTACAAATTTTCGCTCTTTGTTTGGCGTCGTTTCGTACAAGGCGTTAAATATTATTGACCGTTACGTTAATTATTGCTGAATTTGTGCACTGTAATTACATCCTAGCGCTGATTTTATACTGTTAAAATGTGTTTTAATTAGTTTAAGGGCTATGCAGATATAAGATGTAGGATTATAAGATAAGTAGCACTCTCGGTTGGTTGTTGTTGTTTTTTTTTTGTTGTTGTTTTTTTTGCTTATTGTTGGAAAATTTTAGTTTAAACTTGTATTTAATTGTTTAAATTTCTCGTTTCTTTTTTAGAACTAGGTTGTGTTAGGTTGGATTTTCCTTTTGTTAGTTTAGGTTGGTTGCCTCGAATTACGTGTACGAGTACGATTCGGTTAACTTATCACACCGCGAGATAGAAAATTGTTTGGATGAGCAGCGGGTCGGCGAGCGCATTGCGTCGCGCGATGATCGCCCATCGATTGCGGCGGTTGTTTTTTTTTGTTGCTGTATGTTGTTAGAGGCGCGCTCGCGTGCGGTGGCGGCGGACGGCGGCGGCCACAGTGTGGAGGACGTGCGCGAAAATCCGTGCGGTGCGTCTCGCGTGTCACAACATTTTACGCGCTTCGGCGAAACTCTGGTCGCTGCCGGTGTGATTACGAAACGAACGGCCGCGTCTCGTCGTTCGATCGACGGACGAAGGGTGGCGGCGTGTGGCGGCGGCGGCGGGCCTTTGTGCGCTGCCGGCGGCGGCTCGGATATGGCGGGGATGGCCGTGTGTGCACGCCGCGGATTGCGTCACTGCGGCGAAATCGCCGACGAGCGGCGGCGGCGCACGAATGTGCCACCGCCGACACGGTGGGTTAAAATTATGTTCGCAGTGCCAAAAAGCATTTCACCATTACTAATTTCACGTTTTCAAAAAATTTGGCAAATATATAAAATATATAAAAAAACAAACTGTCATAAGTAGGTTTAACTTTAATAATAATAAACATATTTTAATGGCTATCGATCGGTTTAACTTTATTTTGCACTGAAATTTCATTATCATTGTAATTTTCAGAAATTTCCTGATTGATATGTATACGCGAAATCTACGAATTACGAATTATCTCATAGTTGATCTTGATATTAAAATAGATAATCAAGTTATCAAGTTAAACTTTACGGTATCACCTCAAAATGAAAGTAAATGAGATAACCTCGTTGCTATATTTTATTCAACGTTATTTACAACGACGAATTATGGTTGTCTGGCCATTTGGGTACCCCTTATTATACTGGGGTGGAGGTGGGGGGGGTTCAACATTTTATTAATATCTCGATAGTATTGAAACTTATAGAAAATGTATAGATTATTTCAAGGAGGATTTCCCTATTTAGGTCGTGCGTCATTCCAGTGTCAAGGGGAACCCCATTTTTAAAAATTTGATATTGTATTTTTCAGAAGTTTTCAGAAATTCTGTTGAGATTAATATGTCATTGTCAATGGAAAAATGATAAAAAAAGCTGAAATTTTGAAGACTACTTCATTTCATGATTGTGGCACCATATCTATACAACTCCATTGTATTCGACCATAATCTCCTACTATTTCCGCCAGTTGCATGGCATACTAACACATATTTTACGAATGGCAATGTCCCGCATTCCTGCTATTTTCGTGGTTGACATCCTACGTTTTCATGCGCGTAGAGTCAAATAAATGGTAACGTACGAGAACGTCCGTGTTTTATTGCTACCTCGTTACGGTGTCACGTTTCAACTTTTTAAACTTTCATACTTTCAGACGCTGCTTTAACATTAAACATTTTAATATACCCTTGTGCATTGAGCTTTGATATAGTCGTATATACGTGTATCATATTCTATATTTATTTTAACACTTCAACATATAAATTTAAAGACCTGTTTTCTTATCATATTGATATATTTTCCCTTTGCACGTATCCTCAAGGGAGGTGCAGGATATAAAAAGGAAAGAAACATCAGTGTTCGATAATAAAGTGGTTGCTGGGCTGTGCATTCGCGTGAAGTGTTTTTCCGCATTTTTATTTATAGCTGCACCGCGCACGAACTAAAAGTAGGTGATTTCTTGGTTTAGCGACGAAAATAACCGAATCGTAAACAGCTGGATTTTAAATATTTATCACCAATGTAACGTTTAACATGTTTCTCTTTCAGGGAAATGTTTCACGGAAATTGAAGTAATTCCACGGCGCTGAATTACTCGAACATTGGTAATGAATGATTTATAGATAACTTCACTCTTTTACTCACATACTCACACTCACAGTTTCACTCACAGTGAAATATAGACAATTAAATATACACAGAATTAAGTTCTATAAATTATTTGGGAGCAACAAAATTTTATTGCATATAATATACGTCATTTTATCTTTGTTTATTAGACGTGTACTTCTTACAATTTATATATTGCGGATCAACCGGTTTCGCCCATTGGGCATCTTCAGGCCGGTCTTGCCAATAAGTTCGAAACTAGCTTAAGTCGTAAATCCCATAATCATACCTTGTAAACCAAAATTTCGGAGTTTGAAATGTGCAATAAAGGGGACTGAATGTTTCCAGAAATTGACCGCGGTATTAAACGAGAGAGAGACTGTCCGTCGCTCTCACTTTCACAACCAGCCGGCATTGGACAGTTCGTCCCTTCGTCCGAGCTGAGCCTGTCACGTCAGATATTTTTTATATCAATATTATCGGAATTTGTTAGTATCACATGTATGGTAATAATCAAATCTTAGGAAGTGATCATCCTTCTAGTGATCCACGGGCAGGCTGTACAGACGTGGTTCACCGTGTGTCAATCGTGTATCACAAGTCTCTCTTTAAGATGCCTTTCAATTCGGTGGCACGTCAAGCAATGATTGAAATACTTGAGATCGTTATTTATCTGTCGAAAACCGATAGAGCCGAGGAATGGAGTTGAGCAATGTTTATGGAATGGTGGAAAATTGACAGTTGAAAACGATGGTTGATTATGCCATGGATGACCGTTACTGTTACTGTGGGTTGGCGCGAGCCAACGGCGGTTACTGATGGCGCGGCAGCCCCTTGGGAGGTGTTAGGTAGAGGGATATTCAAGACTTGGGTGAGTTTGATTTTCGTTTTGCACATCTCCTGAATGCATCACGTCCAAGGACAGATATTCTCATTGTCAATGGTAGCGTCGGCGCCGGCCAGCTGATGTTCACTACATTGTCTAATACAGAATATCGATATTTTGATATACCAAAATCGAAGGAACAAGCCTCTTGTGAACTTCGACCAGATTTGATCTATTGTTCTGACATTCATCACAGAACACATCTCGTGATACCCAGAATTTTTTGTAAATAAAATCTGTTTAATCGCAAAATCCAATGTGTCAACTTCCTTAAAACCTCTTAAAACTTGTGCAAAAGCGGCACGATATCTGAACCCACATGGTTTCTCAGTACACTGCCTGTTACGAATACCCGAGTTTGTACCGAAACTCGGGGTGTTAGGTTAGGTTAAGTTAGTTTAAGTTAGGTTAGGTAGTTTCTGAAGTACTGCGATAAGGGGTTTTCTTTCTTACGACTGGTTTTCGGGTTTGAAAGTCAAACTTGTGAGTTTCAAGGATATACGTAAATATACTAGTGATATTCGTATATACGAAAAGATACTAGATATACGATCCCTGCAATTCCCATGAACTCCAATTTGATTTGAATCTTAGTCGCTAAATCGGGCAGTAAAATCTGAAGAGAATGCCTGTGAATATCAGGAATGTATATTAGTTATTTACACAATATATCGATTGAACACTATTATTATACATTTCAATGCTTGAATACCCTAATAACGAAAGGGAGTGGATCCAGTGTTCGTTTTGTTTCTCAACACAGTATTGCTCCAATTGATGACCAGGAATATTACAGGAATGTTCCCAATATATAATGTTAATAAACTACGAGTATTGTAGGCCTGCTTTCACTGAGATTGCGCGACAATCCGCCGCACGTGTCATGAGATACATTTGATTTGCAGATCTAAAGTCTGTGCACAGTAGATTCCGCTTAATCGTAAGGATTTGCCTTTTGGATATGATACTATCGGTAATTATGCCCCCCTACTCTACTCCAAATATTGTTCTTTGTTTCTCTATGAATTAATTAACTTGACTAGTTCCAATTAAGATAACATCATTTTCAAAAATTTATCTTCTTCTTCTTTCGTTCACCCGTCTTGTCGCTGACCGGGCATAAGCCTGTGGCTTGTCATTCTTCCAGAATTACTTCTGGGTAACTATGAGCATATTAATTTCTTTTTTGGATAGGTTGCTAGCCTCACCCAAGGTGAATAAGACTTCTATAACGACAACCACAGATGTTAATGTTGTTGGTTGCCGGAGCGAGTAGAGGTGTTATTGTCTCGACCAGGATTTGAACCTGGAACCCCCTGCGTGGAAAGCAGCGCTCTTACCAGCTGGGCTACTACGCTGTCCTAAAAAGTCCCCAATCATTGATTATTAATGATTCAGTCCTGGCAAGTCAGCAGTAAATTACTATGAATAATCGGATAATATTTCAATCCAGGTCCAATTTCGTAACGTGATAATATCACTATAAATATTCAAAATTACACCAAAAAGATTTTCAAATGAACGCTGCCATAAATCATTTTGATGGATAACCCTAGTTGATTACCAATTTTTGTATCATTGTGTGCACGTGTCCACCTGCACACTACACCTGCCTCACCGGCGACAAACTAATTTTATGATTTACAGCCAAGCGCTACCGAATCCATCGATTGATTTACGACCGACGCGAATTGTTCCATTCGAGCCTGGAACAAGGACACTTATTAATCTCAGTTTGCCGCATCTGCATCCCAGCCGCATTCACTGCCCCTTTAATCCCCCTGCTTAGCAGTAAACACCTGACACGTGCAACATGATTATTGCATTTTTGCAATGCTACAATGTTACAACGTCTGCAATGTCCCCAGTCCACGGTTCCAACGATGATTGAAGTGCTTGTTTTCACCAAAGTGCGCCCCGTTAACCGCCACCTGCTTCCTCGCTGAACATAACCTATATTCGCAGCCATTCACCCCGACGAAGGACGCAGATACAGGCGCATGTATTGCGTATCGACATAGGTGAAAGTCCATTGTATCATGATGAAAGCGGACCTGATCAGTAAGTAACAATCTTGTAGATGTACAGGCTCGTTCTACGCTTGGTCTTGCTCCTACGAACCTACTCCTGAACTGCGTGGAACGGAGGTTCTCCACCGCCGGAGGCGTGGTTGCACGAATCGATAACTCATCCAAGCGGGAAACATTCCGGGTGGAAAAGTGAGAAGGGCATGTTAGGGCTTGGAAACAATGGGTAACATGCGCACACATGTTTAAAGTTAGCCCGAACTTTACCTCGACTGCCAGTCGGTTGATTACGCTGAATATGCTTGGGATAGGTTATATGCTAGGAATGTCAGTCTATTGCAGTGGAAATTTCACTCTATTACGAAACATAAATTATCTTTATTAACGATGATCGCTTTTATTGGTGTTGATATTATGCGGTTGGAGTGGCTTGAACGCAGCCAATTTGATGTTCTTCATAAATATTATTTTATTGAAATCAGCTCTTTGATGTACATCAAAGAGGATATTTTACCGTCAATTACAAAAATGGACGGGAAATGCTTTGGGGAATTTTGGTGGTATTAAATTTTTATGTGGTTTTTAATTACATTTTAGAAAATTAGTCGAGTGGTTTGACCTATAAATATAAAAAGAGACGTGTGCGCTTTTGATCATCCGGCTCAAGAAAAACTAAATATATTCTTAGTGTTTAATCATTAATTCCATTATTATATACATCAGTAATTACTGTAATTGATTTTAAAACTGAGACAATAGGCTTGTGATAAGAAAAATAAGATACATATGTTATGGAAAGGCGATTTGAAGTTACTCCATTTGAGACATATTTGATGATTTGATTTCTGAAAATTGGCTCTCATGCGAATTAAATATGTTTATGTTTAAATTTCACAATATAACCGAAATTCGGAGCATTATCTTCTATCATTATGAACAGTACTTTAATGTTGACAACTCGTAATAGAGGAATTACTGTTCCTAGTGGAGATTATTTCATTGCATGTTCCCCGCGTGATTTATGAAAAGTCATAGCACATCTTGATACTAAATTACGTTTACTGTTTTATCATTATTCATGGTAAAGGTAACCGGCATATGCTGGCGCCGCCCCTCGCCGCGGCCACAATTACCAAATGTGCGATAAAATTATTCACGCGGCTCTTTTTGCAATTTTCGAGGAGTACTTTTGCTCAAGATTTTTCATACTAAATATGAAGCTATAAAGATGAAACAAACATCAAAATGATCCTCAACTCTTCTACTTTCTCATGGTATCAAACTTTTTTCAATCTCTTTACGAATAAATGGCTTTACACTGCTATTAAAATGAGCCGTTTTATGAAATTTTGAATCTGAACTTTAATAAGCGTTGTTCACCCTTATCCGTCAATCGAATAAGATGCCACATATATCAATGTATTCCCCTTTTTATGCATTTTAATTTTCGAAAAGTCTATATTTCTATTAATATATTTCTAATAGATTTTATGCAGCTATCGATTAACTCTTGTTTTATAATATATTTCATGCATTTATCGGTTGTGTTTATATAAATGAACAGACATACTCTTTTTATCTTGCATATATTTCGTAAACTAAACTTATTACCGTGATTAAGAACGAGTTAGTAAAGAATTGTCAACATAATATTGTTGGTGAACAGAATTTCATTATTCACCATATCTTCTATGCATGTCTGTCTTTGATCATGTGATAGGATCGATTTGCATTTCCTATTTTAATGTTATGAAGTAAGTATTACTAGGTAAAATGAATTTATCCAAAGAAGTACACTGGAGCAAGAAATGTAACAATGTAGCTTAGATTGTCTCGTGGAAATTATTTTGTATGAAATTTCTCATTCTTATGATATGCAACTTGATATAAAAACATTATTGAATTCATATTTGTAAGGTCGCCGGGGCCCTATCTAATGGCGAGTTCACCAGCGGAATAAACACGTAAAAAACACGAAAAAACTGGGTTCGAGACACGTCGACAGGACGTACTTACTTGGTGCAATGCTGGATAAAAACTAACTTTATTTACAAAGATTTGGCACAAGAAGCGCCAATATGACAGATAGCGTAGGGGTTGCTGCGCATGCGCGACTTAAGCGTGCGGCGGCACTACCAACCCCAATATCACTTCGTACCAAAATCCCTAAAAACGCCGGTGGCGCGAACATATAGTGTGGCGAATTTTATACCAAATCTTAGAAATTTTCGTTTATCACTTATATGTATAATGCCAAAGAAGTAGTGGAGTGCGGTTAATTAGTATTTCTAATAATAATAAATACAATTACAAAATAAAATGGTTCTTATCAAAAACGAGATATACTCGTAAAACACCCCTATCTATCATTCATGCTCTTGTCACGAATGCGAAAAGCTGAATAAGAAATTCATATTAAATAACAGGAAAACCACTTCTGGAAAGTTTAGTCCAAAGGCATGTTTTGTGTAGATTAGAT
>JAODAC010037712.1:0-12693 GCA_027575185.1 Mimaenictus wilsoni
AGAAGCTCCAGTGCTAATGGCAAAATTTTATTTTACGTGTTATTTTAAATGGGGCAATTTGATCTCGCTGCTAACTTTTTATCGGTAGATTTTGTGTATCTGAGAACCAAAATGCTTCCTACCAGACACTACGAACGACGTGGCTTAAGGCAAGAACATCACTGACACAAATTTTAAATCTCTAAAAATTGAATATCCAAAACCCGACATACAACCTACAAAATCTTACATGTACCGGCTAATTCATTGTTGAATAATTCACGCCTCAAGTTACTCTCGACTTTACCAGACTCTCAATGGCCTAAAAGGAATCAAATTATCATAGACGTAAATAGTCCTTTCAGCCTTACTTAACTTACTCATAAATTCAAATTGCAATCTATACTAACAATGTGCAATTTGTACTTGCATACCAAGTCAATTAAGGTAGAATACTCAACAATTAATAAACGTTTCCACATATTCTAACCTAGTCAGTTCACATTAACCTCAAAGTACATATAAGACCGTAATACACTCACCTCATTACGTGTAATTAGCGAGATACGTTAATTCTTATTTGTTGATCACGTAATAGCTGCCACCAGGCACATCCATTTATTAAACTTTCCACTCTGTTAACGAAATTCTTTAACTGTATTCACTTAGTAGACTAGCGTAAATCTACAAATTGTTTGTTAATTCTGGTAATCCAAGATGTCTTCTTGTTGGCGACGTAGATTTGGAGGTAATTCTAACTCTTCAATTTCTAGTCTTCTTGAACGGTTCCGACGAAGTTCTGAGAAGAGGTTATGTTGATCCCTGACGTATAAGATTTCCTGTAGGTTTTAACATGGCTATTTGCGAGACGAGCTTATGTTGACTCTTGAGTCTCTTGCCTTGACAAACATTTTGTGTAAACCTTTACACAAAAAAAGAAGTAGGAAACGAAGTTTTTTTTTGCCAAATGTTGTATATCTGTCTACCGCACAATGAGAGAGTTAATTAAGTGTTCCTGAGTTGATTTCGTACGCTTGAATGAATATCTGCGCTCTGTTTTTATTCCATCTTGTAGGATGCTCTCGTTTTCGCAGTTGCAAATAAATTTCTGTTCAGCTTTTGCATTTTTCCGACTAGAAAATTAGAATAATTTACAATCTCTTGGATGTAATTTACAGCACTGATCTGATTGATGTTGCAGAAACGTCTGTATTAACCTCACAATCAGACCAATTGACTATTAGAAAGTTTAAAACTTTTAACTTCTGTTTATCACTTAACAATCTCAACTTTTTCTCCGAAAACTAGTCCGATGCGAATCCATTCAAAACTAGTTTACACATTTATTCTCTTTCACTGCACTTTTAAGTTTCATATAGTTCTATTGTTCCTGAAGTTCTTCTTTGGTTTCGAAGCAAAACTTGATCAAGTTTACGGTTTTTAGCACATGCTTCTCTCTGCGACTCCGTTGTTGTAATGGCACAAGTTTCGGGTGCGCTTCTTTCACTCGATCTTGCGATCCGAAATCGAATTGTGCGTGCGAAACTGCTGAGCAGAGTTAGCGGCTGGTAGACACTCGGTGGCGGATGGCATGTATATGAGGAGGAACTTTCGTCCGGCTATCATCTTTTCGGGTGGGACGGCGAAGAGATGTGCGTTCTCTAATTAGTATGGAAGGGGTCTGCCATCGCAACCGCGCATATTGTGGCTCTAATCTCGCAGACATTTAGCATTTGTGTGATACACACACACACACACACACACACACACACACACACACACGTTTTGTGTAACTTTGCGCGGTTTATCTCGAACTTTCATTCACACACTAATCTATTTTTTTTCTACTTGGGTTATATACAGGATGTCAACCAATACCATTGTAACTCGTTTCTATTGATGATCATTTAAAATATAGTTCGTTAGCATTTATATCGTTCGCTTGAAATTAATTTAAAATGGAGAATTTAATTATTTAGTTCCTCCAATTCAATCAAGAAAAATAATAATTTATTATTTTAATTACATCAAACTAGGTTTTTTCCTATTTCCTGGATCATTTCGTATTTCTCTCAAATTAAATATTTACATTATAAAATATCTGTGTCATTATAAAAAATGTAAATTACTTTACTTTAAGATAGAATCAACAAATGTGCACTTGTCATGTTTTTTGCAAGACATGTCGACTGTACAATGTAAACTGTAAACCATGTTTCCATGTATAACAATAAATCTGAACAAGCACAATGAAATAAATCACACAATAAACAGAATTTGAAGTCAGAACAATACGGAGACATGTTGGTCTTTACATGTTCGTTGAAAATTTAGCAAACAGCTCGTATAACCCCGCGTACAGGCTAATACAGGTCATCGGGCAGAAGCCAAAATATATCACTAATTGTAAGCAAAAAATGAGCGCCGACGACAAACGAAGTAGGGTTATGGCCAGGGCAAGGTGTGGGAGTGAGGAACAAGGAAGAAAGGTGTGGATGGGGAACAAATATATGGAATGTGTGTTATGTCGTGGTGTGATGGATACCTGGGAGCATCTGTGTGTCGGCGAAGGGGTGAATGGTTTGGGATGTAAGAGGGGGAAGGTAAGGGAGTGGTTGGGAGAGGAAGGGGAGAGTGTCACAATACTGAGACAAATTGTGAAGGAGAAATGGAAACGGAGGAGAGGGATGACCAAATACGGAGGGTGGGATGAAATACCAAGTTTGTATTTTTGTTAGTTATTTTGTTTGTAATTGTTTTATGTTATATTTATTAAGAGTGTTAATGTTAATTAAGTAAGAAAGGATATTGTATAATGGGGATGTATGGAAATATGGAGAACAGAATGCCAAAAAAGGTATCTATCTATCTATCTATATCTGTGTCATTATAACAAATGTAAATTACTTTACTTTAAGATAAAATCAACAAATGTACACTTGCATGTTCTTTGCAAGACATTTCGACTGTATAATGTAAACTGTAAACCATGTTTCCATGTATAACAATAAATCTGCACAAGCACAATGAAATAAATCACACAATAAACAGAATTTGAACGAGTTTCTTGGCCAAAATGAAGCCAGAACAATATGGAGACATGTTGGTCTTTACATGTTCGTTGAAAATTTAGTTGATATTTGCTATATTGAAGAATACTCTATCGTTATTTAACGTTTAATACACTTTCCCCGTCCCATTCTTCTCTTCTGACTTTAAGGGATTTAATTATTACTAATTATTGGAAAAATCCGAAAAAGATATTGATAATGAAATTGATGTAGACGACAAAGTTGTACTTAACTCCTTATGCATCCTTCATCCGTCCTTTACTTTATTATTTTAATTACAATGATAAAACTGTTATTTTTCTTCTTATTCTTATTCTGAATAATTTCGTATTTCTCTTAAATTAATTATTTACATTATAAAATATCTGTGTCAATATAACAAATGCAAATTACTTTACTTTAAGATAAAATCAACAAATGTGCATTTGTCATGTTCTTTGCAAGACATGTCGACTGTATAATGTAAATGTACAAGCACGAAGAAATAAACAACACAATAAACAGAATTTGAACGAGTTTCTTGGCCAAAATGAAGCCAGAACAATATGGAGACATGTTGGTCTTTACATGTTCGTTGAAAATTTTTGTTGATATTTGCTATATTGAAGAATATACTACCGTTATTTAAGAAAGTTGACATTAATGCATTTTATTAAATTGTATAAAATTTCGTTTAAATATTTTTGCAAACGAACAAAGAACACGAAATATCTTCCAAGTTAGTCATGCTTGAGAATTTTGGAGCTATTTGGATAATCTTGACACAGAATATTTTAAAAATAGTTGATATTCAGGTGTACAACATCTGTAGGCAAGGAACGCGTGAACTTGTGACCGAATAGCGTCGTCGTGACATGGAAAAATCGAAATTGATCTTCAATCTTTAGAGTAGTGCTGATCATAAGATGTTAGTATGAAACCCAAAATTGGTGCTACGATAATATTTCGAGTGTTTCCATAAAACGCTCTTTGCTTTGTTATAATTAAAAAAAAATATATTTAACCAATTCTATGGTAAAGAAACAACTCAGTGTTCGATTGAATTAATTTGCAGAAAAGAGAAAGGTGACTAGTCACGCGAAGTTAAATACCAAAGTATATCAGTATTGCGATTAAAAGTTGGCCGTAAAGAAAGAAAAATTATGTTTTTGGACTCTGCTAGGTGCTTAGCAGAGTGCAAAAACACAATTTTTCAATTTCCTTATTTCTTTATAGTTTGTTATCTTAAAAATGGCATAAGCAAATGGATTATTTATTGACTGAATCGATTTATTCATTAACAATTTCTTCATCTTTTCTCAAACCAAAATTTTACAATTGGGTATTTGATCTTGAAATCTACTCGGCCAATGAACGTGATGATATTTGTAATTATTGTATACATAATTGCCTCTACTCACAGATTGTTTTGTTTATTAGAGATTTTTTTTCGATTATTAGTTTTTGATTATAACACGAACTCATTCTTTCTTGCAAAAATCTGCGTTACGTTCGAAAACTGAAGAAATCTTTATTCTACAGAATCTTGTGTAAAATGGAATTTTGTCCAAGTCCGACGTTCGAGCCCCTCTCCTGGAATCATTGATTTGTTTTTAAATATTTTTTGCGCTGATGCGTCTTAACGAAATTAATATCCCGTGAGTTTGAAAATTCACGGGGCCTTGTTTTTACGGAATTCCCAACGGAAAGAATACGGCACGGGCGCGTAGAAAAGATGGGAATCTAACTTACTCAAGTTATTACTGGTTAGAAATTGACTTTATTTCGAGCAAACGAGGGTCATGTTTATGTGAGAGCGGGTAGTCGCCCTGGCGCATGCGCGACTTAACACGTAGCGCCGCGCCGGTGACGCAAACAAATGTTTTTGTCGATTTTATTGCAACGCGTACTGATAAACACACATATTTCGACTTTTAGACCCCTTCCAAAAAAGCCATTTGTCTTCGTTACTGCATCGTGTTCATTTGTCATATACGGAAACCTGTCAACGAGCGAAATGGTTAATCTCCTGACTTTCCTTATACTTCAGGTTTCACTGTAACTAGTTTAAAATTTGCTTTAGTTATTATGTATCAGATGTTTTTTTGTCGAAGCGTCATTGAAGAATATTTAAGTCATTTCTTTCTGTGACATTGACCAGAGGTTTCTAAAGCGGGACCCGCAACCAGTCTCTGCAGAATCATGAAATTTATCGCTGGATATCATTTTGTCTAAATAAGGTTTAGGGAACAAAGCCTGAAACCGCATTATAAGGCTCTAAATATGGTTTATACACGTATTTGAATAAATGTGCGTGGTTGAATCTACGTGTCATTAACTATCCGACAAAATTCTACCTCACAGGGAAATTCCCGCATTTAACCCTCCCACAACCACCTATCATATAGGGGGTTGGTTAGTATAAATAGTCAGTGTTTTTGCAATGTTCATTCATTATTTTATGAATATTTCACTTGCATTGACTGTCATTGCGCTCGTCATTATGGAAGTGATCACCAAGCATAAATCCACGTACTACATCTATGAGGACTTCGTCTATAAGTACAATGGGGTAAGTAATTTTGTTTTGCTAATTTTAATTTTACTAATTTTAATACATTATCTATATTTAATATTTTATTTATTTTTATTACATTAATCTATGGGGTGAAAGAATATATTTTTAGCTAAAAAAGCGATCGCATATTCCAAATAGACTAGAACATTTCAAATGTCACCATTTTGTTCCCTAAGTGTTAAATCGCAAATAACAAATCGCAAATTACTATACAAACCATTGTACTTTAAACAAATTAGCACATTATGGAGTAGCAATAATTATTACCTCACCTACAAATAATGACATTTCCGACTGTATTTACATATATTTTTGTTTACAGGTTTTTTTTTCACCGTATTATGTTATTGTATGTACTTATGTTGTTGGAAGTAGTATTCCTGTTGTATTGTCGGGTGTTGTGTTGTATGTTGAATTGCAGAGTTGAATGTTGAGTTTGTTGTGTGTAGAGTTGAGGGTGTAGAGTTGTGTAGAATGTTTTTGTTTTGAATGTTTTTTGTTTTATGTGGGTGAGAGTGTTTGTAACATGTGTGTATGTGTGTGAATAATTCACACACACAGAGGTGCCCGCCTCGAGGACTCGAACCCCGTCCGCCGGCGTGATACGCCGTGGTGCCACCCTCTAAGCTACCCAGGGGGGCTTGCAAATATATTTAATAGCTATATCACATATGTACTGGAACACATCATTATCACCGAAACAAACAAAAACCGGTTTCGAATCGTAAACTTATAATAATGATGACCTGTTTGTTTAAAGATATTGCTGTTAATTTCATAGAAAGATTTATGTAACAATTAAAACAAGATTAATGTTTACTTGCCGTTACATACAATTAGACAATTAAAACAAACACGACAAATTTATGAAATTCCAAAAGTGTAACAACAAATTAATACGCAATTTTCACCAGTCGAACTAGAAAAAGCAGGTTAATGAAAAGCAAGCCTCAGAAGTCTTCCACGTATGTTTTACGGCAATCGTGAGTCATAAAACATTCGATAAAGTCGGTTTTACGGTTGTTTGCAACGTGAATCCGTTGTTTCTTGAATTGAACATTTATAGTTTATCTAAATTCGGTGCAATGCAATAAATTGAGCAACAGTAGCATTCAGTGAACATGTACAAGTGAGCAACAATAAATGTGGAAGTTTTATAGAAGTACCACGTTCAACAGAAAACAATTAGTTCAAGAATATTTGTATGTTTCTTTAGCTTGAAGTACTATGACAAAAAATAATAAAGATAAAATCATCTAGAAATTCTTTTAAGAGTTAAGTGTGTTTATACTTTCCAACCATTTAGTCTTTCCTGACATCTTCTTTTCACCATCTTTAAAAGGCAGTCAGTCAGTCAACGATAGGAAAATAGGAAGCTACCGGTTTTCTATTCGTTTCCATACTTAGAACAATGTGAAGTTGCAATGTAAATTGAAATATACTTTTCGTAATTAAATTTTGAATCAACGGTAATTGTAATGAAAGCAATTAGTAAGATTTGCACTGATAAGTACATAAACTTAACATTAAAAACTGCATTGCACAGTTATACATTCATTGACCTGTAATTCATGTGTATTAAAGTACATTCCCATCTGACTTTATCTAGTATCGTATGTCAATGATGAAAGATGACACCAGTTGTATTATAGGTTTTTGTGTGAATTTTTAATGTGAATTAATTAAATGAGTGATTTTTGAGCGTGAACTTATAATAATAATAAATTCACACTAGTGGGGTGCCCACCCCGGGGACTCGAACCCCGTCCTCCTACTTGGTAAGCAGATACTTTACCACTAGGCTGCCCAGGTGGGCCCCTTAATGATATTTTAACAAGAATATCAGAATTTCTCTCAGAAATGATAGAATTATAGCTTATTTCCAATCGGAATCTGTTAATCTATAGTAATTGGTCTTATTTCGACCAAGTTACTTATCATTCTCGTTCCGGACCTTTGTCGCGGTTCAATATCTTGTTTAACCTTAACATTTGCGGCCCCCCTTGTCTATATAGTAATTGGTCCCAGCCGGACCAAACTTGAGAACTGCAACTGATTCATAGTGAACGGCAACAAACTTCGGCTGTCCTCATGTTAAGAGCGGATAAACCAACACTCTGACACTTACAATCTTCGTTTTAACCATGGAGTGGACACCTAACCATTCCCCAATTTCAAAGAGCGCATGATGAAAATTTCTCTAAACTGAACTAGAGCAAAATGGAGATGAGGAAAATAACAACATGGAGAAAGAATGAAGGGGTACTGGAAGAGAAGAAAGAGGAGAGAAATGTAATCATGAGAAACTATTTTATGTGGTCCATAATCGGCTAAAATCGAAAAAAAAACTCTATGTACAGTTACTAATTCTGGAGCGCTCTTTTCATTTTCTTCTTCAACACCATTTTTGTGATGACACTCAGCCCTCCTCCCCTTTCCTTCAACTATTTTCCGGCCTTACTCCTTCCTCTTCGTTGCGAACCTAACCATTCCTGCTTCAGCCCTTCGCAGTCTACCAAGTACTCCCATGAGTCTAGCCCGGTCATGCAAAATACACATTTGATGTATTCCTGTTCTATGCAGACCTGCCTGCTTCTCTTCTCCGATTCACACCTAGTCCTACCCAGCAATGCCTTCTCACTACCGCTTCTGCTCCTATCCTCAAAGTACCAGGGCCTCCTCCCGATAACCTATACCCTTTCAAACCCTGGGTTGTAGGTAATGCTAGTGATTGCAATACCGGACCAAAATTATAATACCGGTATTCGATATTATTTAAAAACGAATACCGGAATACCGGTATTAATTCCGGTATAAGTGAGTTTCAATTTTTTAAATAAACCCGTTGTCTCGCTGTTGTCCAATTTTCAAATCTTTATTCATATTGACATAAAAAAAAACAGTAAGTTATCAATGTCAACAATAACACAACAAAAATTGCAAGTAATTACATAAACTCAACAAATTAAATAAAAAAAAACATTCAAAAATAAGAACATTAAAAAAACGAACTAGAGAATTAGTAATTGCTAATGCCTTATATTAATACAATAAAAAATACTCCTATATAATAAGATTACACATTATTTTTAAAATGCGATCGCAAAAAAACAGAGACCATCAACGAACGATATGGGAACGATAAATTAATTATAAATATTTCTCTGCGTCGCCTCCGTCTTCAAACGTTTCCACCTCCCGTTTAATAATTTTAGTAAATCTTTTTTTTTCCATCAACTGCGCACTTGTTTTCACTACTGTTTTTCTGTTAATAGCGTACTGGAATTGTTCTTCTAGTGAAGAAAAAAATCAATTTGTTAAGTATATGATAACTTCCACTTATTTACCACTCTTATCAATTTTGACAGATATTAATTATTTAAAATTATTTGAAGAAGATTAAAGTTATCTTTTTTTTATCCTGGCGTCATCAATATAAATAAAGTTTCTTAAAACCTACGAAAGTGGATTATAAATATTATTAGATCTACTTGAGGCAAACCAAAGTTCATCTAAACATCTACGTGATGTAAACCGCATACAATCTAAACACTGCTATAATTGATTGTGCTGTCTATTTAATGACGCTTCTACGTCATAGCTCTATTTATAACTTCTGTTCAAATGCAATTACCTCCCTCTACCATTTCATTCAATCTTGAAAACTTAATTTCCAACTAGACATTCACTTTCCCAGTGCATGTATGCAGAGAGATAACATAAATCATACATATATTTATCAGTTCAAGCCGATAAAACGCGGGAGTGTAATTTTTATCATTTTATGTTCCGGAGTCGACTTCGGAAAGCATCGCGTTATACTTCACAGTCTAGCAACACCTGCCTAGCTGTTGTCAAGTGTGTGAGCTGTTTGAAACGGTTTTGCAATTCGTATAACAGTGAAGTGTAAACTTTGTCGCAGGAGGCGTCTGAAGAATAATGGAGCAATTATCCACGGTACAGAAATTACTCAAAGTGGTCGCACCGGCACCAGAATGTGCCGGAAATAAGATTACAATTGTAGGCGTTGGCCAGGTGGGCATGGCGTGTGCCATCAGTATTTTAACTCAAGTAAGTTAACAATGAACTTTGCAATACGTACCGTAAGTTATTAACGACAATTCAGTCAGATTTTCGGCCAAATTATAAATGCGTATCCAACTCAAATATCCCCACCACTGCAACTGTTTTCCTTGTAGACATTTCTCCGATCCCTTGTATTTCTAGTTCCTTCCTTATGTCCATATTTCTAACTTTATCCATTCTTGTGATTCCGAAAACGCTCCTTAGGTACTTCATTTCTGCTGCCCTTATGTTATTCCCATATTACATTCCACGTCTCGCTGCCGTACCGTAGAATTGGCCTATATATACTCCTGTACATTCTAATTTTTGTTCTTCTAGAGATTTCATGTTTAGTTGTTATTACCCTGTACAGCAGGGATGTCAAAAAAGTATCGGTATCGATAAGTATTGATACCACGTGTCGATATTTATCAACTTTTATCGATACTTTAATTTTCGATACTTATCGATAGTATCGAATTAGTCATTTTCGATAATTTTTGACATGCCTAGGATTGGATCTTTCGAGACCCTTCATATCTTTGATGAACCACGTATATTCCCTCTGTAAGGCTTCCCATAACCTTAGTACCATATCCCATATAATGTAAACCTATTCTTTTGTATATTTTCAGCACATTTAGTTCAATTACTCAATACTGTCTTCCCATTCTTCCTCCCGAAAAATAAAAATCCAACAGATTTTCACTTATCAAAACATCAGATTTGATTCGTATTCAGAATATTCAAAAAACCTTATCAGGAATTATAACACAAAATACAAAAGTGTTTTTTATCATATATGAATGTGGTTGTTAAGAACCCACAAAATATAATAACGGTTGAAAACGGTTAGAAACCGTTGAGAGGCGGATGCAGGGGTCGCTCGTCAGTAACAGTCGTTACTGACGGCGCGAACCAGCGGCGGTTGCTGACGGCGGCCCCTCAGGAAGGCGTAGAGAGGCAAGGGGTGCGTCATTCTTGTATATAGGCACCGTGTTCGCGCAAATAAAGAGAATTCAGTGCGAGACTTGGGTGAGTGTGTTCGATTTCTTCTGATCCCCTGATTTCCTCACATCAGATGACGGGTAGTCATCAACCAGCAGTCCAACGAGAAATAGTCTGATAGTCTTTGGCTCAGCGGTACGGCGTCGCAGCATAGTGGGGTTCGCGATTGAAAGCGCCGACCGGCTGATGATCTCGACAGTGTTCACATGATGCCGTGTTCACTTCTCTAATTGTGATATAGTTATATAAGCACCTAATACTACAAACACTTTTAGGATGTATCAAGTCACGTTTGCTTAATTGATTGCAATGAAGACAAATTAAAAGGTGAAATGATGGATTTGCAACATGGTTCGGCATTTATGAAAAACGCTAAAATTGAAGCTAGTACTGGTTAGTATCTGATTCAATAAACATTTTAAAATCATTAAATAAAACTTGATTATAACAAAAAAAATTAATACTGTCTGTTCAATGATTGCCTTACTTTTAACTGTACTGATTACAGACTACGCAATTACTGCCGGATCAAAACTATGTATTGTAACAGCCGGGGCAAGACAACGTGAAGGTGAATCTCGCCTCAATCTGGTACAACGAAACACCGACATCATGAAATTCATTATTCCAAAACTGGTCCAGTACTCTCCAAACACAATTTTGCTCATCGTAAGCAATCCCGTCGATATTCTAACATACGTTTGCTGGAAGTTGAGTGGTCTTCCGAAAAACCGCGTATTGGGCTCAGGGACCAATTTGGATTCGTCACGTTTTCGATATTTAATTTCGCAGAAATTGGGAATTGCGCCCACTAGTGTTCATGGCTACATTATTGGAGAACATGGTGACTCTAGCGGTACCCCTACCTTAACTTCTTTCACTTTTAATTAGTAATTATTTTGATATCTAGTTCCCGTTTGGTCGGAAGTGAATGTATCTGGCATAAGACTCGCCGAAATCAACCCACATATTGGCACCGATAAGGATTCTGAGGGATGGGCAGAAATTCACAAACAAGTTGTCGACAGTGCGTATGAAGTGATCAGATTGAAGGGATACACATCATGGGCAATTGGTCTGAGTGTATCCAATATCTGCGGAGCGATATTTCGGAATGCAAGGAACATTCAAGTTGTGTCTACACATGTTCAAGTATACTATTTTACAACACTTCTTTAATATCATAGAAAAACTTTAAATGTTGTTGCAGGGCATACATGGGATTAACGAAGATGTATTTTTATCTCTTCCGTCTGTATTGGCTGAAAATGGTGTGTGCCAAATTACGTTACAAAATTTATCAGAAGAGGAGAAAAAGAAGTTACATGCGTCTGCTAAATTGATGCAAGAAATTCAAAATGGATTGAAATATTAAAATATGTGCTATATGCAAAATATAAAGTATTAAACATTCTTTAACTATTCGCTATCCTTTTATATCTGAAATGAACTGAACTATATACACAATCTGGAATATTTATCTAAAATTACATTCACGTTAAGTCGGTATTTTAATATAACGAACCGAAGGTCTTTAGACCACCGCAGACGATAGGAAACATTAACTTTCCATGGGGTGACCAAAGCTGAGTAAACACTTCGAGGAAATGTGACGATAGCGAGCAAGTCATCCACCACGATGACGAACTTCGAAGTCGCAGAGGCCAACGCATAGCGCGTGCAGGTGAGACTTACTCAGTGGCCCCGTGCTTACGAAAACGCCCGGATACACCCAAACGCCAGGGGAGGGATTTCTAGTATATAAGATCAAACCCGGTGAGTGCTAGGAAGAACTCTGTCAGAGAACGATCTCGTGAACTCTCTCCAAGGGCTTATTGTACGCGTCGCACTCTTTCTGTAATAAGTTCATCATCATCATCCAGGTTCCATAGTGTTTTACGCCTTCTGGTTCCCTCCTTCCAGATTTCACGGTTAATGCAGACTTCCTCAGTAAGTTGTCGTTCGGACATATACTTCTGTATTCCTTGTAGCCATGAACGTTTCGGCCTACCT
>JAODAC010037723.1:0-12691 GCA_027575185.1 Mimaenictus wilsoni
ATGTAGAATTTTTGTATAAATACATCTTTTGTAACTTTTGGCTCGCTAGTACCCGACGATGCCTAACGGCGAAATGTTCATCGTACGATTTATCTATTAAACTTGTAAAACAGTGACAAAAATCGTGTTTTTCACATCAAAATAAATTGAAAAGAATATATGTAATACCGGTCGATAGACTCTAAAATATATCATTTATTATTTATTTTTAAATTTGACATCCGTAACCTAACATAACATACTGTATTTTAAGTTGATTGTAATACTCGTTTTCTTATTGGTATGAATTATCTGTTGATGTGTTATTTTATAGAGTTTACGGATATATTTCAACTGGCTGGAGAGATATCACTGGATCAGAGTTTTGATTGCGCCTGCCTCACATAGAGGGAGTGTGAATATTGCAATACTTGTTAAGTTGTATTAAGTTAAACGCGATTTCTGTTCATATGTTGGGCTAAAAGTTGATGATTCTATTTTTTTCTTAAAGTTTGTTATCTTAAAAATGTATGATGTAAGTTTGAAAAATAAACTTGAATTTATTTATTGTCATCACATACAGAATTATTCAGTCTTGGTCAAAGGATTTTTCTTCGATGATCAGATTTTGTTTTTGGTGCATATTAAGTATGAATTTTAACGCTGTGATCTTTGAAAACTTATAATTAATATAAAATATGTAATTATTGATAAAACATACTAAAGCAATGTTTAATTATCTATAGGTTCCAAACATTACATAATTTCTAATAAAGTAGGTCTAGATTGCGTCAGATAATATTATATTTCATGGCAGAGTTTGGTTTTAAACAAAAGAAAAATGAGAGATGGACCTAATGGTATCAAGTATAGTATCAACAAATACTTGTAAATTTAACAATCGATGAAAAATCAAACAATGAAAACAATCGCCACTGCTACCTACTGCGCCGGCTTAAAGCCGCCGAAACATTATCTCAAGTGCCTAGTCGTAACTCACAAAGAGAGTGTCTCAATTGTCCAACACGGATTTGAATTAAATTTGTTGTACGGGTAGTACATATATAGAAATTATTTGTGCTAACAGAATTTTACGACGTTTAGAGCCGTTTGCCCAAAAAAAATTACAAAGTTTGGTATATATTGGCCTAAACAGCAGCATTCGTCGTATACTGGCGCGTGCATTCGCGCCAAGGTCGCTCTACATGCCGGCGTGACTGTTGATGGTATGCCACGTAATTCATACAGCGAATGATGCTGTTAAAGCAATATATACCAAACTTTGAAATTTTATTTTGGGCAAAAGGCTCAAAACGGCGCAAAATTCCGTTCACACAAATTATTTCTACATAGTAGTTATTTCTATGTAGAACGTACAAAAAAATTCATTCAATTCCGTGTTGGACAATTGAGACACTCTCCTGGTCGATAGGGCCTGCCAATGTTTATATGCGTGATTTTGGACAATCATTGGAATTACTTATTTAAAATTCAATATAAATAGAATCACACGATCTAACTTCATAAATGAAATAAATTTAGAATTCTCTTGAAAGTCCCTATCAACTTGCGAAAAAAGAGCCAAGCAACACTCCTACCAAACCCCCTTTTTTTGGATTTTAGTATCGTCTCGTTTCATTATGGGAATAATTAAATTTTCATAAGCAAATTGTATATAGTTAAACTTAAGCAATCTTCAAGTGCTTAACACGATTAAATTTGTCTTTCAGTTTGCAACAAACCGTGTTAATTTCACTTGGGCAATACATTCGGTTCAATAATTTGTACTTTCCAATGTAATTCCCCATTTAAAGCGTTGTGCTAGCCCTATTCACAGCGGTATGAATTTTCGATGAAGATCCCTTTGTTATACTCAAACACACGCGTTTTTCTCAAAATTTGATATTTTCAAAATCGGCAATGACCAAGACTAGTTTAAAGTATCTAATTTAGCAATCTTTTTGTCTCTTTGACAAGAGGATGTTGGTTTGGTGATTTTTGACTAAACGCCACTTGTTACTTTTTCTATATTTTTTATGGCACTCGGCAGAGGGATTTAGTACTAAATTTCTTAGATACAATGTTTTTTGAAAAAAAATTCTAAATACATGTAATCGTCGCGTCGGTAACGCGGTCTTGATAAACGCAGTTTTGATTATAGCGCCTAATAGATTGAATAGACGAACCCTCATTATACGTGGTTAGGTTAGGTTAGGTTAGATTATCAAGCTTTTTTTCCTTCACATGCGCGCTAATTTTGCCAGGCTCCTTTTCAGTGGATAACAACCATCATTGGAAGGAGAGGTCGGCCTTACTTATTGTTTGTGTTTCGTGTTTGTATTTAATAACTATTTTGAAATAAATTTCTTAATTTGGGAATTTGATCCCAATGAAAAAAGCTGTTAACAAATTTTTCTTAATTGTTAAATCGTAAATTGTTCGGATTGTCGGCACTTTGTTAGGGCAAGGTGAAAAGTTTTATAAATAGTTGGGAGGAATAGAGATAAGATGAAAGCCCAATAAAATATATCACACAAATCTATCGAGTAAGGTCTAAATTTTTGATATGTCAACTTCAGTAGTAAAAAAACTAGTAGAAATATTAACTAAACAAGAAAAGTACACAAACTAACAGCAGAAAAGAAAGTTAATAACAGGTCGTAAGTACGTAATTACAGATTGGAACACCTGACACGAGACACTAATGAACCTAAATGAAAATGCACTTTACCATCGAATTGCTAATTGATGCCGGGTCAGGTTTACACTCGGAACACATGAAACTCACGATGCACACAGCCCGACGTGCACGACACACTCTGACACGTCCGATTGCGACGATTTCGATTTTGATGCGCGTCCACAATCGATGATAATATGCCTGCACCTACCCAAGAACCGAAGCACACTATTGATCACTCTATTTTGCCTCCATGCTCATTATTTCCGTTGGTATCAAACACACATACTAGCCACCCACACTCTGCACATCAACTCATGTGTGGATACATGGATCCACACAAATACAACGAGAGGACATCCATTGTAAAATTTAATTGTGTCCGATCAAATAGCACGTGATTCGGCCCAGCGGTAGGTCCACGCCAAATCGTCCAACAATGCACGAACACAATGTGTTTATGCCATGGTGGAAGTAAACAAATTAGGTTTGGATGCATGTGACAGTAGTCGAGCGTGTGTGACAGACTGGAGAAGAGCACAAAATCGACTCATCCGGTACCACGATATACCATGATGAATACGTCAGAATGGTACGCCGAATATCGAAAGTAACTGTAGGTGGCTGAAGAGATTAATATGCTATACGCGTGCTGCTAGGCTAAGACAAGAGGATGTTGGTAGGTTTGACTTGTCACGTCGGAAAGCTCTACGTTGGCCATCACGACAACAAATCAAGCAATAAATACAGTGTACATGGACACGCACATGCGGTGCTAACAAAAGAGAAATAAAAGCATTGAAGAGGATGGGAGCGGCTTTAACTGGAAGTACATGTTGTACAGAACGTTACGTTGCATAATTTGAACTGTTTTATAACCTTTTGTCATGTGATAATGTAGTTTTTATAGATTATGAATTAAGTTTATTACATATTTAGCAAATTTATCAAAAAATAAAAGTTTCGTATTTAGTTGGTTAGTATGGCGGTCAATAAACCTGATAATTTTGTCATAATTTTTATATAGATTTATATTCTGTCGATATTTTAAACGATAATAGATCGATAATGAGTCCATGACAGCATCCCTTCAGAACTTTTTATATTTGTATGAATAAAAACATTTATAAAAATTAATAGGTGTTATTCACAAAGTGTACAATAAGCACATTAATGTGTCCTCAACTTTAATGTAATGCATTAATACATATATTAATGTTTCGTCTTGTACCAAACTTTATAAATAAGAAAACTTTATAAATAAATAATATTAAGGCATGCTCCTTTTAATTTTCCTGGGCAGATTTTTTATGTAAAACAATTTTAAATTGTAATTAACAACTATAAATATTTAACCTTTACATAATGAATTCAGTACATTTCCTCAGAACATTCTTTTTTCTATATTTAGACATTCGGTCTTTCCAAAAGTATAAAATCTTATTAGTCTGCTAAATCTATGACACCCTAAACAGCCTTTCTTCATATTTTTATGAAATTTATGACTTGTATTTTTAAACATTTTTTTAACTATTTAAATGTCCAGTCAAGTGTCGCAGTGGTTCGATTCTCAGTGGGGATGCATATTATAGTGAATTCTTATCAATAATGTTAGCCTCTAATATAACTAATATATAATATAATTAATATATAAATAACGAATTACATTGAAAAAGAATTGAATAGAGCTAATGACTATAGTAGTCAATGCTTGGTAAAATCAAAACAAATAAAAACAAACTATTTAAATATTTTATTCTTGTAATAATGTATTTTTGACGACATTTTAACTAATTAGATCTATTAGGTTGTTTGTAAATACAGAATTATTTATAAGAATTTGTTGGAGGTGTTTTTCATCAAATGTTGGTATAATTAACGCATAAATGATTCCTATTTATTAATACTATATGTTAATGATTTGTTCTGTTGAATCATATTTTGGAAATCAAAAACTTGTACGCACCTTCCTATTTTCTAATAGGATAATTTCTTCGGTTAATTTCAGACATTCAAAACAGTGATATTTTTTATTCGTCTAGATATATAGTTAAAACCTTTTAAGTAATTTTTGTGATTTTAGGATATTATTTTTGTTTTATTTTCCCGAGCATCAACTCGGACAAAGTCTAATCATTAGCTCTAATCATTTTCTTTTAAATGTAAAAATCGTATTAGAGGCTAATCATATTGGTTAGAATGAGAATTTATTTTGATATATATCCGATGGGAATAGATCCCGGAATGAATTTATTAAATAACGCTTTTTAACTCTTTAAAAAATCTTAGCCTTGTCGAAATGTATTTTTTACGACTTATTAACCTCCTAGTTAGATAATGACCCCATTAATTGATATAGAAGTTTGTAGAATATTTTTTACATCATTTTATTCATAGCGCAGAGATAACTTCTTAATATTAGTAATACCTATTAATGATATGTTGCTTTTTATAAAGGTATTTTGACCTTTCAGCTTTGTCTCATAGATATTGTCCTAACATTTTATATTATTATCCACGTTGATCTATAATTATACCATGTAGGCTCCTTCAAGATTACTTTCAGCTTACCAGATGTCTATAACTATTTTAACTAGATCATGTCATAATATATTAACGTCCTATTAACGACCTCACTCAGTGAGTCCTCCTCTTTTCTGCAGTTTCCTTGTTTGTGATGATTCATGTATTTATAAAACTTTGCACAAGGCGTTTTACGCGAATTATTCGTACAATAGGCAAATGAGCGATTTCTGTACATTAAGACTATGACTAAATGATTCGTTGCCTTGAATATTTGGTTTTTAAATCAAATAACTATTCGCTAACTTATATTGGAATACAGTGAAACCTACAATAAACAGAAAGTCACGGGACCAATAACAACATGCATTTTTATCAGTACGCATGGCGATAAAATTTACCAAATAAAACAAAATTACAATATTCCAGGGAAGGGACATCGGGATTCCTTCGCCATATTTGGCGATGGTCATGATTTACCCATATAAAATATTCCGTTATGCCCAAACATTTCATTGGTAAAGGTCAATTGACATTACATAAGTAAACGTACGGATCTGAAAAATTGTCGTTGTACGCTGGATTTCGTATTCAGGAAGTTCCGCATATGGCAGGTATGCATATAAGTGCATATAATTTTTAACTTTTCATTATTGGATATATTTTTCCATTCGCTTCATGATTACAAAACTAATCAAAGATGTTTTATTAATATATGTCCTCTATTAACCGTCTATCCATTCTTCGAAATCATTTTTGTGTAACTCGTAAGATGTTTTTAAACATGTTTGCTTTGTCATAAGCTTTTAAAACTTTTATCCGTCTAGGTCCGCGGATCTCAATTTTTCCTCCGTGAGGGTCCCTTTAAAAATCGTTAAATAGCTCGCGGACCCCGTGATTTTCTGGTGGGGGTAACACCGTATGACCAGGTACGCTCACTTTAAGAACCACTGGTCTAGATTGATTAGTCCAGGGGTTATCAAATATTTCGATGGTCGGGCCACATTGCACTTGAAAATTTGATCTCGGGCTAACTAGTCTTTTTTCTAATTTTAAGTATAGTAAGTTTTTGCTAAGGATATCGGATCATATATTTTAGATTACACCCGGGGGTGGACTAGACCATTAAAAGCTCACGCGGGGATCCACCTTTTTTTTAGCATTGGTTTGCTTGGAAAAGCTTTTTGTATAAAAGTTTGTAGAATATATTTGGTGACAATTATTCTTACAACAAACAAAACGTTAACACTATGCAATAATGATTCCATTCCCTGCATTAAACTTTGTAAATCAGAAAACTTTGAAGTAAGTAACTTTAAAGCATGTTCCTTTCAATTTCGCCTCCATCAATCGAAACTAATTGAAATAATACACCTTTAATCTCGATAAAGGAACAAGAACGCAAATAAAACCAATGAAAACAATCAATTTACGCTGTGCTCCTGACCCAATTTTCGCCCAATTCCTTTCATTTCCTATTTCTATACACACACAATTGCAGAAGAATAGCTTACGTAACTCGCTTTAATTGATTAAACTATTAAGCCAAATCAACAATGAGCACTTTATTGAACCTAATCGAATGTCACCAACTACAAATTATAATTTAAATCAAATAATAACAGCAATCAGCTAAATATGAAGTCATTTTAAATAAATTTAGCCAATCCTTAAAATTAACCAAGCGAAAAATTGACAGCATTATATTTTCCATTATTTATATTTGAACACAATTTGAAATATTTTTTTTGTTAACAGAAATCCAATCATGTAAAAATGAAATTTTAAACCAATAAAATATTTCGTATCCGATAAATATAAAACATGTCGTTTCACAATGCCATTGAAAAAGCTATAAAATGTTCCATTCGTTTATCCAGCGCGACGAATTATCACTGTATTCCCAATAGGTAGACAATATTGTGTTATATAATTTTATTTCCTCCTTTTCGAAACCTTTTATAGACCTCATTTTACAGTGAACGGACAATGAGGTGAATTAGCTTTTATTGTCCGGCACAAATTCAATCAATTTGCACGTTTTTATCGGATGTTTATTTTTAAGAATACTAGAGAATATGAATTGTTTACATTTATTGATTTTCCTAAGTACTTACTTTGTTTGATTTGCCGAACATTGACTACTTTGATCATTACCACTATTAAATTATTATGTTTATATAAATAGTCATATTTGAAGATAATTCTTTTGATTAGAAGGAGAATGTATATTGTTCTACATCCTCAGGCAACTGAACCCAGTGCCTTGCACTCAGCAGTCATCGAAACCTAAGTACTTCAAAACTTTTATTTTATTTTATAAAAATCATAATCCATTTTAGAATCTACATTTTTTACACTATTTACATTTCAGTTAAAAATCACCGATATTAATATATTTGAAAGAGTCTTCTGTCACTTGTTGATAGAACATGTTGAATAAATTTGTTGATGAGTAAAAACACTCTTTTTACAGTTCTACAAATATAATTTAATTTTGGCGAAAATTTTTCGGCGAAAGCCGAAATGTACATTGTACAAAAATAAATTATATTTGTAGAACTGTGAAAAAAGTGTTTTTACTCATCAACAAATTCACCTATATTAACTTTAATGTTGCTTCAACAATTAAGAAATAATGTGGTCGTTAACAACTTTATTGGGTGAAAGACAGTACGCCTGAAATGATACTGTTAGTTAACGATTGATAACTTTAAAACATTTCGTGCAGCTTTGCAAAACCTACATTATCATGTTGGTGATGATGAATAGTCTAGTCAGATAAGTTCCCCGTGGGACTTCCCGTCTGAGACGTTGGTTCAATTGCCAACGTTATATTTTATTTTGGTTTCTTTGCCGACAGTTAATCAATAGCGATATCATTAACAAACGTATGCCATGAAGAATATATTCGCTTACTTTCCTGATAAAATTAAACAACTTTATATAAATTTAAACTGTAATTTAGAATCTAAACTAGTCATGTTGTACAATTTGCATATTTCGGTACCGTTATTGTTAAAAAAAAGATATATCCTACGGATTTTCATTTCAGTACTGATAGAACACGTAATCCTAGGCCACTCAATGTGGAAATGTGTTAATAGTGCCATATAGTGCTATATTTTTAACGGCATAATCGTAGAAGTCGCAGAAGTCGCAGAAGAGTGATAAATTTATCACTCTTAGGATTTGCATTTGGCGTACTCGTGAGAAATGATAATCATTCCATGTTCGTATATTATACTATTCCGATATTAAGTGAATTAATAACTAGTCAATGTTAATTATGTTCGTTGTAACGATTTATGACTTTATTGGATCGATGACGATGTTTAATTCTCTTAATTATTAGCACAAAAGATATACACTTTTAATTAATGTTTCACAATTTGGTTTTATTTTCGTACAATGTACATTTCGCCACGAGGCATCATCAGGTACTGTCCTGTTGCAGTCTACAATTCGCATATTTATACAAACAAATTTTATTAAAGGGGCGCAATATTGCGGGTGAGGGGAGAGCTTAGAATTAGGTCTAACTGGTCATTTATACTGGTATACGAGTTTGCATTTATGGCTTGTCTTATATATATATTGCTTCTAGCGCATTGAGTTTGTGGCCTTTGGGGGCCACATGTAGGATTTTTAGACATTCTATGGAACATCTGTGGTAAGAAGCAATAAGGTGGTCAGCATTGGGGATTTCCAGCGTTGGTTGTAAGGCGCAAATGTTCCCGGAAACGGATATTAAAATTGCGACCGATTTGTCCTATATATATATACTAGTGCAATCACTGCAATTTATTTGATAGACGCCTGAGTTGAAGAGATGGTCCTTAGGAGATTTTAATTTTGAATTAGTTAATTGCCTGACTGTGTTTGGATTGTATATTGCAGCACATAAATTTCGTTTTCTTAGCTGACGGCTTATTTTGTATGACAATGAGCCCACAAATGGAATTTTAATGAATCTAATGTTTGGAGGTTCAGGTGTAATTGGATAAAATATATTTTGAGTTTTTAATTTTAATTTCTTGTTTAGTAACCCATCTACCCAAAAATCTTTGTAACCGTTGTTACGGGCTATATTTCTGATGGTAGCAAGTTGAAACCTAAAGTTTCCTTTTGATAAAGGGGTATTAACTAACCTATGAATTAAACAGTTTAGTGAGGCTAATTTAGTTGAGATTGGGTGGAATGAATCGTATGGTATTATACAGTCAGTAAAAGTTGTTTTCCTGAAGAGAGAAAATTCTATATTGTTTCTCACTTTTTTCAACGTTAAGTCAAGAAAGTTAATGGGCTCATTGGTTTCTTTCTCCATTGTAAAAGTTAGATTGGGGTCGCGTGAATTTATAAAATTAAGGAATTGGTCTAGTTGCCTAATTGTTCCTGACCAAATGCAAAATACGTCATCCACGTATCTGTACCATTTTACAATATTCTTCATGAGGGGATGGCCTGAAGTAAAAAGTTGCTGTTCAGAGTTTTCCATGAATATATCGGCAAATAAAGGCGAAATGGGGGAGCGTGTTGTTAAATTTAAAATAATTGAACTCTGTGCAAATGTCGATAATTTTTTTGAATTCTGGAGCATGGTTAATATTATTTCCATCGATTTAATTGGCAATTATATCAACCGCTTTGTACACTGGTACCGAGGGGAATAGATTTTGTACATCAAAAGAAACCAGTTTGTGTGAATTAGGAATGTTAATATTTTTGATATTCTCGATTAATTGCATAGAGTTCTCAATACTAAACTTGAGCTTGAATTGTATTATATCTGGCGAAGTAGAATTTAAGAATTTACAGAGAAAATATACGGGACACTTTATAAAACTTACAACAGGGCGCATAGGAATGCCAGATTTATGAATTTTTGGCATTCCGTACATTATAGGGGCGGATGGGTTCATATTGATTAATTTTTGTTTGTGCTAATTACCAACATCTTTTACCAAGAACCGACAATAGATTGCGTTAATTATCTCTTAATTATTATATTCTGCGAAGGAAAGCCTCGTTGTTGAACTTTACTTATGACACTCAATTTGTGTTAGCCAATTAACAGCACAAAAAGTTATTTATTTGTGTTTTATATCTTGGTAATATCATCTCATAAAGCGGGTATTAACGGCCAAGATCAGTAAGGATCTTATTAGCAATTTCCATCATAATACAATTCATAATACAAATTTTTAATCCATTTTATATAATAATTACAACAGGTATATTTTATTTCTTTTATTTAACACCTTGTTAACCTTGTTAACCTTGTTAACCTTGATGTATCAAGGAATATGGATTACTTGCTTGAAAGGTTATAAAATTCAACATTATTATAATAGTATATTGTACAACGACAATGAAATGCTACATTAGCATTAGACAGCCATAAAACTACTACGAACCCATTATGTAGCTTAATTGCCTAAAACTACATCATCTATCAGAACTGTTATGATAAGTCGTAGTTATAGGAATAGATAAAGGTAACTTAGGGTAGGAATTGTCTATTTAAAAATGATTTCGAATATTAAGAGTATTAGTGGTTAGTAAATGTTAATACTCTTCGTTAATGATGGATTTTTTAAAATTGATAATGCAGTTGAATAATTGCTTCTTACATCATGACATGGTTATGTTATAATAAAATATTTATTAACCGCTAGGTCAAGAATGATTTAACAGGTTTCATTTAAACCAGTGGTCAGCAACCTGTACCCAACAGTATTGCTGAATTTGACTCACATATAAAAATGTTAAATGTTAAATATTGTTAAATTCATTACTATATCTATGTTTATTATACTATATAATAGATTGTAGAGCAGTGATCTCCAAACTTTTTGTAGATGCGCCCTCATTACTAATAAAATTATTTGACGTAATAATGTAACTTCACGACATTTCAGGTCGTGAATATTCGTGGCTCCGCTTGTATTACCCATGCTTCCCTAAGGAGGCACGCACTCAGTTTTGAAAACGCTGCTTTAGAGCACACGTTTCAAATTTAAATGAATATTCAATACTTTAACGTATCTTACATAGGTAAATATGCATTTTATTATATATCATTTTACATAGTTTACTTTCCTTAAATCGTTTTAAACTGCATTTGAAGGTCAACTTACACTTCTCATTATCTTATTGCCATTTACATCTAACATTTCACATTTCTTCATTGACTTAATCTTAAATTTTATTTACCTGAATTACTCCAAGTATATGAAGAAAAATCACATTTATCACTGTTATTATTATATAATACAAATTCCTTGTATTGCCCATAATACTTCTTGGAAGTATTCGATGAATTTGAAGATTCTGAACAATAAAAATCACTCCTCGATTGTTGATTATTAGAACCACCAAAGAATTGTTTCTTAAAAAACTTTTTCAACTTTTGTTTGCCTTTCTTAAAAGACTCACATTTCAACTGAATCATTATTTAAACAAATTAATTACATTTAACATTAATCAACTGTAGCAGACATAGATTAGTTAATAATATAGACACTACACTGCTTCACACACTTCAATAATATTGAAGCAACTGATGGGACGTTCAGTTTTCTCTGCCGGCGGCTCACCCATTTCGCTTAAGTCGCCCGAAGAGGGTGTGAGTCAGCGGCGGCTAAACTTCAAGCACGCTTAAGTGGTTCACAACAATGGCTGTGTGTGGTGTTTCGCCTACAAGTACATGCTACTAGTTGTAATTAATCTCGAGATATGAAATCATAATCGTAATAAAACGTAGTGGAATCAAACGAATCAGTAGTAGTTTGTTTAAGTTGAGTAAATTGTTTGTGTTTGAAGAAATTGGTCATGAAATAATAAATCGGAAAATCGGATACAGTGGAGCTATTGAAGTTTTTTACGTTTCAAGTTATGGTTGAATAGTTGCCGCTCCCTGGTTGGGACCACTACTTTAGTTAATTGTCTACTTTCTACGCTTACTGAACTTTGGGAATGTACTTTATTGATTTGATTGCATACTTCCGGTTATGAAAACTTCGTTAGTGATATTTTACTTCAGTTAAGTTAAAAAAACGTGTTCCTTATATAAAGTTCGAATTAAAAGTACATCTGGTTTCACTTTTCTATAGGCACTTTTTTATAACTATCAATGGTAATACCAACATTAATTTTTCGTTCAAATTTTAATTGGTTACCTCGTATTTAGCGATATTATAAGGAGAAAACCAGAACATTTGCAAAACGCGGTTTCCGGTTTTTGAAAACTGAAATGCACAGTGTTGGTTTTACTTTTGAGATATTAAGATATTTTTTGATATTTAATCTAAAATTAATCATAATTTGATTATGTGTTTCGAATAATAAAAAATAGCACATAACTTATGGTATGGTCGCCCAGTTGGTAAGATCGCTGCTTTCCACGCAGGGGGATCCAGGTTTAAATCCAGGCCATGACAATATCATCTCCAATCGCTCCGGCAACCACATTAACATCTGTGGTTGTCCTTATAGAAGTCTTATACA
>JAODAC010037734.1:0-11210 GCA_027575185.1 Mimaenictus wilsoni
GAGTACATCTATTACACAAATAATGTTGGGCATTGGTCTTCTCGCTGACTGAAGGTAAAACTAAGCAAACATATATATAATTTTTTTTTTAAATTTTCAATACTCTCTGACACTGTATCATCTTGTATCCTATCAATCCACCAACAATATTGACACTATACAGACATATGCGTAGCCACTAGATAAGAAAAATAAGAGGTATCCACTCAAACTCACCGCCCCCATTCATCATTATTTCTCCGGTGGAGACGGCGAAGGGCGAAATCTTCGACGATAATCCGGATTACGAAGCACAACACCACCGCATACACAAACAAACATGCGAAAACAAAATTTCATATCGTTGTCTGCCGGCTTAAATTTACTCTGCAAAAAAACCTCCGACGCTCTCTCATCCTCGGTTTGAAGTCCTCGGTAGTCTTACTGCATCGTATAGCCTCACCATGGCAACTCGCGACCCGCCGATAAAAGGATTAAATATCCTTTCGAATGACATGCAACAACAAAAAGGCTTATCAGTTCAAACCTTACTGGAATGAAATATGACGCGCGTAGAAACATAATCCCGTGAAAAACACCATGCTCCAGTAATGTTGACAAATCATTGACAAAATAAAGTCGCAATATGTATCTGCGCTCTGTATCAAGAAGTGCGGAGGTTTAATGAAAAGGGTAAAGAACCACACGGTGTCGTTGTACTTGGCATTAGTAATATTAAAACATGCAGGTGAAAACGCGAACATCTCTCATCTCTCGCGTTATGCAAATGCAGGCAGCAATCCTGCAGGTATATATGGTTGGGATGAAACACAAGAGCGACGCCTGCATTTTAATTAGTCGTGCGGATTCGCTCACGCGCCTGTTAGGCGTCTTCAAATTTATTCATGCTTACACTTTCAATTAGCATTCGCACTCAGCGGTATGAATAAAATTAATAACTTTATCCGTCCGACTCCTAGGCGGCGCGAAAAAACGCGGTCTGCTTTGAGTGGTTGGTTCGTTGCATAATTACTAGATAGCGCCTCTATGAATGGATAGGTAAGAGTGGGGCAATGCCGAGAACCCGCATATTCATACTGCGCAGTGCTAGGTATAATTTTCAATTAATATTAATGTATTTTCCTGATATAATTATGTAACTTCGACATAATTTTCAGTTTTATACGAAAATATAAAGACTTATTCATAGTTGCTTCCATTTTGATGGAAAACGAATAGTTATACAAATAAAACTATGAAAATATTGGACTACAACTATAAAAACTAATACATTTTCACTTTTGAAGTTTATATCAACACGATTTTGTTCAGTTAAATCCTGGCACAATAAAAATCAGTTTGCTTTGAATAGTTCAAGGTATAATTATTAGATATCGCCTCTATGAATGGAAAGAAAAGAGTGGGGGAAGGCCGAGAACCCGCTTATACATACTGCGCAGTGCTAGGTATAATTTTCAATTAATATTAGTGAATTTTCCTGACATCATTTTCAGTATTATTCGAAAATGTAAAGATTTATTCATAGTTGCTTCCATTTTGATGGAAAACGAATATTTATACAAATAAAACTATAAAAATATTGGACTACAACTATAAAAACTAATAAATTTTCACTTTTGAAGTTTATATCAACGTGATTTTGTTCAGTTAAATCCTGGCATAATAAAACCCGGTTTGTTTTGAATAGTTCAAGGTATAATTACTAGATATCGCCTCTATGAATGGAAAGGAAAGAGAGGGGGTAGGTCGAGAACCCGCATATTCATACTGCGCAGTGCTAGATATAATTTTCAATAATATTAATGTATTTTCCTGACATAATTTTCAGTTTTATTCGAAATATATATAAATATATAAAGATTTATTCATAGTTGCTTCCTTTTCGATGCAAAACGAATATTTATACAAATAAAACTATAAAAATGTTGGACTAAAATTGTTGAAACTAATAAATTTTCACTTTTGAAGTCTGTATCATCTCGTATTCGAAAATGGTTCACAGTTTTCACCTGCGGTGTTGGGTGATATGTTGCAGAACATATTTGCATAGCATACATTTGCATTCGCGTTGATTGTACACAATTTTATAGGAGGTTTTCCAACCCGAAAGCGTATATTCCAACTGGTAGGATTCATCGCCCTCTAACAAATAACAAGATCCTCGAAACAGATTCCAGAGGAGTTGTAAAAAATACATACTCCCACCAAAAAAAGTTTTAAAAACAAAATAGAACCTCGCATTCACATTTAGCAGGCACAACTCTTCAAATTAAAACTACAAAACTACTAAAATTGGGCGGAAGTAGTTTGAAACTCGTATGATTCCAAAAAAACCATACATCGTTGTTTTCCGTTTTTTACAAGCTTCGTTAAAATAGTTTTTGTGTTCCATAGATATACTAGATTTTCTAGATTTACATAGTTAACGCTTTCGGGTGCTTATAAATTGAGTGATAATCCGAGGTGTGGATTTTCAGCTTGGTGTTAAAGTTTCTTGAAGCTGAAATCTGAAGGAACGAGAAGTTGCCTGGAGGAACGTAAATTAAGCGGAATGTTAACAAACCCTTGAAAAATGTTTGCTTGCATGCATGCATGTGGAGAGTTGGTTGGTCGCTGGAGTTGATTTCCCGGCATCAACTTTCCTCGTTTCATCATGAGCTCGGGAAGTCGACGTTAACGAAAGGCAAACGCAGTAAGCATGTTGCCCTCAGCATGTTCAGCTGCTTGGTGCAGTGAGTTAAAATCGTAAAATTGGAAATCCGAGCGAAACACAGGCTAGACCGGAACATGTACAGTTTGAATTAAATTGATTTGGAGACGTGGATGACGGAGGAAAACTGGTGGAGTTGTAATTGGAGACATTGGGGATTCTGATTTCGTACTCGTTTAGGATTGTTTAATTATTTTTATAAAGTAGTTGTAAGTTGAGTTTAGCGGTTTGTCGAACTATTAAGGCTGTAAAAGTAGTAAGGTCTAGCCAAGGAGCTCAGGTCCTTTTTTACTCTATCTACCATTTGGGAATATAAGAGGAGATAGCAGGCTACATAGCGTATCCGCTTGTTGATGTCGTCCATTTTTAGTTTTAGCAGTTAGTACCTGCTGACAGAATCCCCATGCGTTTCATCTGATAGCATATATTGGATTGCTGCGTCCGGCGGAATCTGTCTACATTTTTAAGGATATCCCAGGTACGATACCTGTCGATACCCATCCCAGGTATGTTCGGCTATGTCAGTTCTCCACAGAATGCGTATTCATCTGAGCTTCTCTATACGTTTCTCTATACGGTAGAAGTACTCGTCGAAGCATTCGTGTCCCGTGAGGAGCTGCGAGATCCACAGATCTATTTCGCTATACCATCGATTCTACCAAGGTTGCAGGTGCGGAATTTGACGTCTGGTCCACTAACCTCTTTCGCACTGGTACCATCTTGTTTCCCATTTCCCAGTGGTCCTCTCGCGTTGGTTTTGTGCAGATGTCATTGATCATCTTGTTTTGTGGACAAAATGAGTCATTCTGGAGATATTTATGAAAAAATGAAGTAATACGTACGCGAAAGTCACGGAGCTTCAGCCAAGGAGCTTTACTGAATGCCTTAGCCCTTCCCTGGGATGTTAGGCTCCAAGTTCTGATATTCTCGTCGTGAATCATAAGAAGTTTACTTCGGTTTGACCTCTAAACGACTTTGAAATTAACAGCCGTTAATTTCAAAGTCGTTTATGGAAAGTACAGGGCACGACTATGACTTTCAGGGAATGTGTTTAGTATATATCCCAAAGAAAATAAAAAGCTACTCTAGAACTAGTGATCAGGGCAGTTCCTAATAATTATTTACACCTACTTATATAGTTATTTCCAAGTGAATATTCTCCAACCATTGGCGATTGAAAACCTCAGATCCATTTTGAAGGTTGTAGACCCATCTACAACCTTCAAAAAAACATATCATTTACAAATCGACCCAGACTTGTCGATGCACTACGTGGATAGAGGGAGTGAATGCTACACACTAAGCCAACAGGAGTCAAGAGATCGGATTACTTCTCTTCACTTCACAACTACAATATCGCCGGTTTACTAGTACACTATGTCGGATACCTGACAATAGTCACCAGTCTGACACACAGTTAGAACTGTTTGAGTATACGTGTATAACTTACAAGTGCATAGGTTGGGTCTGGCGTACTGTGCGGTGCCTCCTATGTGATAATTGATACGCCAATGCTTTAAATCGTAGCATGTAGTGCTATTACGAGTACGTTGTGTTCATCCCCTATTAAGTTGTAAGCTGCTGTTGTTACCTTCCGCTTTGAGTAAAATTAGTCTCTAGACTGTTACGCTACTATTCACAATAATAGTAATAAGAAGATTACTAGTAAATATATTTCAAATTCATTGGAATTTACTTAGGATCCATTATGTTTGGTATGAGTATATTTTCATAGAGCAATATTTCGAAGGTATTAATATTGTTAATGGAAATTTATTGGTTTTATTTGGAAAGGATGGAAGGAAATTGATTCAAAATAATGATAAAATAAGCTTAAGGAGAGGAGGAAGGTACTTAAAGTAAAATATGATAGAAATAGAAAGAGGTAGATCATTTCTAGTTGAATGTATCCATTATTTGATGAAGACCTTGGCTGGACCGAATTTTATACGAATATAGAACTTTATGTCTCAATTTTATTATATTTGTTAAAGATATTTAATGGTTTCAAGGAAATATCACAACTTAGGCCACACATCAAACACCAATTCTTGTTCTTCTATAGCCTTAGGCGCTTTTCACAATTGGAGCGCGTTAGAGGCTTGTCCATAAAGCCACACAGGTTTGTTCAGGGTGGGTCAGTTCATCGCTAATTTCGATCGCCGTTAGATGATTGTGCGCCCAGATTCTCGAGGAGACACTTTATCGCCTCGCGTATAAATTAAAAATGGATAACTAAATTTGCTTCAAAATTTGGAACTGTACAGTTTAGAATATATTCAATAAAATATTTTTGGAATTTTAAAATTATCTAATGTAGATTTTGACATAAATACGATATATTTTCTCATATATATTATATGACGGTGAAGAATACTGTTACCATGAAAACTATATACATACATTTTTCATATCAAATTGGATATCATGGGAACAAGAAATGTTGTTGAAAATAGTTGTCACCTCGTGTCAGCACAATAATATGGAAACACGATGATCTGACAGCGATGAAGGGAATGGCAATGAAGTACTTTTCGAGGAAATGACCTAGTTAATGTGTTTAAAAACGAGTTGCAGAAAGCTTACAAACCAAAATATCTTCTTTTAAATACATTGGCCAGACAAGGTTACGCTCTGCAGCTACGCCAGGCTTCGCAAGCTTGAAAAGCGCCTTAGAACAGGTAGACACTATTTTTTCAATGGATTATGTTGGAAATTTTTCAAATTATGAAATTAAAAAATGAAATGACTCGGAAATCATTTAAGGCTTAAAGACAAAAGTCTATAAAATGTAAAGACTTATACAAAAACTTTTCAAGATTTTCATAGTAAGTTGTATAACGAACATGGAATGCTAGCTTTTAATGATTCCTCGAATTTTTTGGTTTTCCCTGAATACAGTTGTAAACCACCTAAACATATGAATACGTCCAAGATGACGATAAATTTCAACGCACAATCTAAATTCTCCCAACAATGCTAAAGTATACGTGGTGTGCAGTTGTGCCTTCGGCATCTTGCGAAAACAAAAGCGGCGACCTCGTCGCAACTGCAAGACGATTGTGCAGTTCGATGGCTAGCAGTTTATAGGCGCGCATTTGCGAATCCGGATGGAGGGCACACACAAAGCCAGCCAGCGCGTCGCCCTACTCTGCTCGCACACGCTCGTTGGCTCCCTTCGCCCTTTCTATCGGTCCTCCTGCTGCTGCTGCTGCAGCGCTGCTGGGTGGCGACGCGACGCGCCTGCCGTCGGCGAGCAGTGGCTCTTCGGCTGCTGCGCCTGCTGGTAGCGGTACGCCTCCTGCTTCACTCGCGACGCGCGTGTTGCGCGTGTTCCCGCGTCTTCCTGAACTTGCCGACTGACGACCGACTACTTGCCGTCTCGCGCGTCGCAACGTCTTGCAGTGTGCGCCCGTTCAAGGATGATTGCTATTTATGCTCGTGTGCGTCGCGCGTCTTTATTAATTACTTAATCATTTGTTAGCATTAGACACGGGCGGACGCGAGCGAGACGCAGTCAAATTAGCGCCTGATGGATCGCTAAACCGTGCGCGCTTTTTGGGATTAGTCGGAAAGTTTCTTCAGGAAGCGACAGCAAATCTGACGGTCGTGAGAAAACGATAGTGAGAAGTGGCGTGTCTTGTGGGATTCTTGTGTGTTCGTGCGAAAATTTGGAAACAGGTATTTAATTTTTTTTATTAATTTATTTATTTGTTAATTTATTTATTATATAATTAATTTATTTATTAATTTAATTAATTTTCTTCTCATTTATTATCTGTACTATTAATAGATTGTGCCATATATTTTATTAGGTTTTTGCATCATTTGTAGTTCTACTTTTGCCTGTTGAAAAGTTAAGAAACTTTTTATACGTTAAAATTAACATTTTTTAAAAATTGTTGGTCGAAGTTTTGGGAAAAAGTTTAGAAACGTTTCTATTTCGTTTAAGCTTTTATACTACTGACCCAAAATCACTGAAATTCTGAAGAGGCAAGATGTATGACTTTGAAGTTGTATTACATTTGTCCACATGTAATAATTAAATCACGTTAGAGACTAAGTCAGTCAAATTAACTTATCAACTTCTTCTTCTTGCTTATTTGAAACTTATCAACTTCAAAATTCATGTTAAATGCCATGAAGAAAAAGAAAACAGTTTTAATGTCTAATCAAAGTTTTCTTTGTTTAGATTAATTAATATGTTTCTTCACATTATGTTAATGTTTTTTTTCTTCAAAAAATTACAATAATATGAAGATAAAAAGGCTGCATTGTAACTGAAATTTAACATATTTTACCAGAACTAATTAGCTATATCTTCCTTATTTACTGTAAACTTGTCGTAAATTTGAAGTATCTGATAGAAAGTTCCAAAATTATAAAACATTTCGTGGCTTCATTAGATAAATTCAGAAATTATAAGTAGATAAAAAATGTAATCTTAATCATTATAGAAAAAGTGCAAAAGCACTTTTTTCTATCATTAATTTGATGATGCCCCAAGGCGTAACACACATATTATTAACACTTATTTAGATATACCTCAAATATCTCGCGAATAATATACACCAAAATTAATGTACCTTCATCATCATCTAGGGAAGAGGTTCCCAAACCTCTTTTTAAATAAATTTATTATTAAAATATTTATAAAATATTTTAATAACAATAAAATAATAAATATTTTTTTAATAAACGTTTTAATACACTTATCTGGCAACACCCAAGTTTAAATTCGGTTTTCTTTTTAATATAACATCATAATATACTTGTTCAGGAATGTTCTAAGGGCCTCCGTAAATTCTCGAGCCTACTTAAGACTGCTCCGAGGCTGCCTAGCCCCCAGTTTGGGAACCTCTGATCTAGGGTCTATAGCAGTGTTTTCCCCACGTTGGGAGACGACCCTCAGGTAGACACTTGATTGCTAAAAGGGTCAATTTGATCTGGGACGTCGAAACAGTGTCAATTTTGACACATGTCTATACATTTTTCATTAATATGTTGTTGTGGAATTTCCTAGTGAAGTATTTTTGGTTATACTAGATAAAAGGAATCGTTTCCTATTGCTCTGGCTAATTGTCAAATACCATACTCCCTATTTATTCATTCTCTTCCTTATACATTATATTTTTGGGTCTATTAAAATTGTCTTTTATGATTTTGTTAGTAAAATATTTATTTATTCATATTTTTTTTATTGTTCTAAACTTGTTGAGATTAGGTGGTGTGGAATCACCACAAAATCCTCACTATTTTCTTTTTCCAAAGCGTTCGAGACTTTTTCGTGGATCCTGAACTTCCTCTTACCAATTATTATTTGCTGAAATACAACTGAAGTTTTACATTTTCATTTACAGAAACAAACTATTATATTTCTCCCCTAATTAGCTCGAAGATTGTAATAAATTTCGAACTTAAGACAAATTTAAGACATTTCCAAGAATGTTACGTAATTAAACACGGTTTTCCGCGGCGTAATTTATCATCACCGCGATTAAATTAGTTGCAATTAGCCAGGATGGCGTCAGTTTGATAGAACTAATAACTTACAAGTGCACACAATGCACACAAAAGCACAGAGAAGAGGCCGAAACCTGAAGAAAATAGAAGAAATCGACGTAATGGATATCGACACTGCCATCGAGCAAAGTGATTAATAATCCATGGAAAAAGTTTGCATTTGCCCAAATGCCCAATTAAAAACTACGTCAACTTTTCCCGATTGCATCCGATTGAAAATTTTCCTCATTTTTGCCACAATGCTTTCACGGAAAATGTGATAAAATACATTTAGAATGCACAGATGTAATTTAAAGATTAAATTTAATCGATTTAAGTATTTAATTTTAAGTAATTTTAAATTTAAGTAATTAAATTTATTACACTTCATTAATTACTCATTTGTATCACTGAAAAGTTGCAATTTTTTGGCATTTTTTATTTAGTAAAAAGTAAAGGTTTCTAATTTTCTATGTATTCCGGTTTTTGGTTTTCTTACTGTTTGCAGACCAAAAGCTGGAAGCTTGATAAGTACAAGAAAAAAATGATTATCTATTGGACTATTAACGACTGTTGTAAACAAGGATAATTAATATTCATTGACGTTTGTGTGCAGTGTGCTCGGCTTGCGACGCGAAATTTAATTAAAAGCGCATTCGATGCGCATGTGTGCAAGTCTCTGAGAGAGATGTTGTGCCTCATCGCGCATCAATCTCGAGCGTTTGTGGGCGAGAGGCGCGATGAGCTGGGATCTCAGATGCGAGTTGCGCAGCCGAACATCCCAGCATCTCACGCTGCATCAGGGCAGATTCAATTTCATCGACTCCACACCAAGCCATTAGTGCATTACATGCATCTTAACGCACGCCCGGGTGCCTTCTTTATTTATGTTTGACTCCGTTTTATGCACAGCCAAACGTCATAACTATCGCCTAACATTCGTAATAACATTGGGTAACATACGAGAACATGATGCATGCGTTTGTATTTTGTCTGGTTTTTTTTTTGTAGGGTTACCAAATTTATAGATTTAACTTTTGCATAGTTTTTTTTTTATGTAAAGATTTAATAACTCTTGAAATATTCAACATGATTATGTTAATGAAATGTGTTTTCCTTTTGAATATTGAAGTGAATATTAAAGTGAAGTGAATATTGAAATATTGAAGTGATTTTAGAGAAATATTGAATTGTCAAATATACAATGACACCTGCCATTTGCGGAATCTTTAGAATTCAAAATCCTATTTAACGCGGAAACGGAATGATGTATTTGTGTGCAACGAAATATTTCTATAGGGAAATGAAGGGCGTCGCCATATAGGGCGAAAATGGGTTCGTGATCTCCTCCTGGAATTTTGTTATTTTCCAAAACAATTAAATCTATAACTGATGGAGTTCACGTCCTGTTGGTAAGACATATTGAATAATTTGCACAGAAGATACATAACAAAAGAACATTCGTCTGTTTTTCTATCTGTGGATACCTCAACAAAATACAGCGTAAAAATGACTTTAAAAAAGAACAACAAATTTTAAAATTATTCCTGGTTTTTTCTTGTCCTATATAAAACTGAAACGTTTTAAACCGAAAAGTTGTCCGCTGTTTGCAACTTTGTCAAGTCGTCCTAAAACGGGGAAGTGTCGAGCATATCCATCTCGTCTGTCTTCGCCCGAGGCGCGTTTCCAGGAAATTTCGCAAAGTCTTGCATCTTCACCACCATCTTACATGCCATGACACTTAACTGCATCGTGCACTTCACAGCCCCGTGTCTTCGCTCTCAATAATGCATTTCCCACTCTCAAATTTCCACGTCCTTGGCATGTTAATACCCGCACTATCACTTCATTACGCCGCGTCTGCACAACGCCCAGCGTCCAGCATTCGATCCTTCTACCCGAGACGGAGAATATGCACAACTAATTAATTCATAAATCAAATCCATTTGTTCGCTCGGCGCGCCGCCAACAAGTCAGATCGGCCACGCTTTGCGTCTCAGAGAGACCTCGGAACTGTTCATCTTCCCTTCAACTCGCCTCCTCATCTGTTGAACATGCTAAATGGATTTACATCTTAAATCGTCCGCTAAGCTACCAGTTGGCACGTGTGAGATATCCGAAAATAGATAGCTCTGAACGATGCATTTGTAAATGACAAATGGCTTGCAAATTTTAATTAGTCCCAAGATTTACGGGTATTTTCACATTCTTTTCTACTAATTTCTACTAATTGATTTTAGGATGTATAGATGAGTTTTCTCCATAGGAGATGAAGTCTAATGAGCATTAATATTGGCATATTTCAAGGAGTGGACAATTCAGAATCATTCGAAATCATCACGGTTTGAAGGATAGAGTCTGCACCTAAAAAAATGTTTTTCTCTTAGATTTTAGTGAAACATTCCTAAAATTTTGGAAAGTGGATGTTAACTTTCCAACATTTAACCGACCCCCGATGTGTTTATAGACATTTTTAAGGGAAAGTAAGTAAATAGCGGAAATAACTTTATTGAACACATCTAAACACGTTTTCTCTAGTATTTTAGTGAAACTTTCCCAGTCTATCAAAAATTCAATGATTCTGTTCAAACCGTTAAAGATATAAAGATAGCGAATTCCCGATGTGTTTAAACATATCTAAACACGTTTTTCTCTTATATTTTAGGGATATCTGCAAAATAACACTGAACGATGTATTTGGAAATGATAAATTTTAATTAGTCTCAAGATTTACGGGTATTTGCGCATTCTTTTTTACTAATTTCTACTAATTGATTTTAGGATGTACAGATGAGTTTCCTCCATAGAAGATAAAGTCTAATGAGCATTAATATTGGCATATTTCAAGGAGTGGACAGTTCAGAATCATTCAAAATCATCACGGTTTGAAGGATAGAGTCTGCACCTAAACAAATGTTTTCCTCTTATATTTTAGTGAAACTTTCCTAAAAATAAAATTTTAGAAAGTGGATGTTAGCTTTCGAACATTTAACCGACC
>JAODAC010037766.1:0-12684 GCA_027575185.1 Mimaenictus wilsoni
TAAATTCACACTAAAATCACTTTATTAATTCACATTACAAATTCACACACTCTTAAAATCACAATATTAATCCACACTGACAACAAAAAGGCACAACTCAGCAATCGCAATGCGCAACTCACAAAAATTCAACACGCACACACAGCAATACTCCACTCACACACAACAAAGAAGGCACAACATCACAATAATAACAACAAACATCAACAAAAACAAGAAATCTCAAGAACTTGTAAATCTGTACAAACACAATAAACATATGCATCCAGGCTGAAGGACCAGTCAAGGTCGATGGCCAGGTCTCCGGACCGAATACAAATAATAATAATAATAATAATAAAGTAAATAAATAATGTAAATTAATGCACTGTAAATTATCTCCATTCATACATTTTTATGTAATATACAAATTAGTGGTGGAATGGCACGTAATAAGATATTACAGAAAAGAAGAAGCAGAAGAAGACAAAGCTAATTGAATGACGAAATACGAGTAGCCATTTTAAGAACTGGCGAATGTATGGATTATGGATGATGAGAACATTGCGTTCCTAATCACATTTTCCGCTTCCTTTTTACCAGCCCTCGTTTCCGCCGCCGCCTCCATCACCACCACACCGCCGCGCCGTCAACGCCTATATGTTGCTCAAGGGGCAACGCCAGCTATTGATAAAAGTAATACCAATAACTTTGCCTGCGCCTGCCTCATCAACTCATTCGATATTCCGAAAAAAGTAATTGCCTCGAACCCCGTGCGGTGCCATAAAATGTATAAAATCTAGTAAAAAACTTAAAAATAAAATAAAATAAAATGTAAATAATACATAAAATAACAAGATTATAATCTAATAAAAATAAATGACATTTTTATATTTCCCTTGCGCCGCACAGTGGTCGGAAACGACTGTAATGCGACTGAAACATTTGCGCGCATAAACATGTAAAAAACACGAAAAACTGGGTTCGAGACACGTCGACAGGAGAGGTTAGAAACGTACTTACTCGGTGCAATGCTGAATAAAAACTAAACTAAACAGCATGATTAAAATGGATTGTTAATCATACATTAGTAATACGTCGTCTTAATTGGGTTCACATGCACCAGTTTACTCATTCACACGAATAGAGGATTTTCTTCAAAGACATTAATTTTCAACATTATTTAAAAACAAAAGTCAAGTTAGAAGTGCATTTGAAGTTTGAAGTTGAACTTCTGATAAATATTTGATGTATAAATATTTTACACTTAATTTAAAGGGCTTTTATTTCATAGTTCTTTTGTAAACTTACCATAAATAATTATTGAAGGTTAATGCCAAATATAGATCACTACCATAAATATCATATACTCTCTCTCTCTCTCTCTTTCTCTTTCTCAATGCCGAGATCTCTTTCAACCTGGCATTTTGGAAAAGTGGCAACTGTCAGCGCAATGATAAATTTTTAAATGTTGATTTTATTTTCGCCTCCGATCATCCACCGAATCAAACCCGAAGATGTGAAATTTTTGTGCCCTTGCGTGGAATTGCCTTGACGCACGCCGAGATTTGTTTACCACCACAGTTTACTGAAAGTTTAAAAGTTTCCTTCGCTTTTCAGGCACTTTAATTCAAACTTATACGTTTCCTGCGCAACGCTGCAAATATTTAGCACCTCATAAATTTGAAATGTGACTTAAATGGTAATTTTATTTGAGAAAACATAAGTAAAACTTTGTTTATTACATTGAATAAACTACAACGTGGAGCACTCGGCTATTATTCTTGCTGCCCGTCGTTTTCCACGGTTAGAAAAATAGAGAAAATAACTCTTAAAGTTTTTAGTTCATGGGAATGAAAATATGTGTTATTTTAACTTATATAAACGACGGCGCACAGTGGTCGGAAACGACTGTAATGCGACTAAAACATTTGCGCGCACGCTTGCGACGCACGCGCGCTCGATTTACTCATTTTCAGGTACATTTTAACATATATTTTAAGTATATTAAATATTAAGCTATCAACATGAAACAAGTGGGAAAATGTTTCTCAACTCTTCTACTTTATTCTGTTATGAATATTATTCCGATCAGTTCATGATAAATCCGTCATTTATGGCGTTTTAAAAGACATAAATTTAAGAAAACTTCGTTTTCCACTTCAATGTGGATTTTCCACCCTTATTCGTTCTCGGGGGTAGTTGCCACATATATCAAATTGTTCCTTATTTAATGTATTTTCATATGGTATGAATATGTTCCTGATTGGGGTACTGGCAGTTTCGTATTCGTCGGATATATAATTGAAAACATGGTTCCATTATATTTCACATACAAATCAAAGGTTTGCTAATATTGTGTATATTCATTTCTAAATTTCATGTATTTAAACGCACCCATTTTTGTCCCATACAATCAATAATTGTTTGAATTTTTAATAGAGTATTTCTGTTTTCCCATAAATAAGACAAATTAATGGTAAACATAGCCAACGAAGGTTTGAAGATTTGGTCTTTCACCCTTGCACGCGTACATTAGGTTTCTTAATTGTTTTTTGCACATAAGTTATAGGCTAAATTTCAAACGCTGGAGTGTTAAGAAGGGCTCCCAAGAATATTTACAAATGCATGAGAGAAAGTGCCACATTCAGAAACAGTTTTTGGAGAAAATGTTTTTGCGGGTTGATATTCCCGAGCAAGGTACTGGCAATACCACGGACGGAAATACTGCAAGAATTTTTTTTTCAAAATGTTTCTCTCTCTGCTAATACCACTGGTATTGATGAAAACTTACTCACACATTGTGCCAATATTTTACAATTAATTAACTCGACATATAATATTAATTTGGTAGCATTTAAAAACTATTGTTATAAGATTGCGCAACTCTATGTTGAATTATACAGTTGGTATCATATGCCTATCAGTGTACATAGAGTTTTAATTCATGGTGCCAATGTAATTAGTAATTTTAAGTTACCGATAGGGTCCTTATCGGAAGAAGCGTAGGAAGCGAATAACAAGGATGTGCGGAACTTTAAGCAGCACCACACAAGAGAAAATTCTACTAATAATGTGAATTCTAACTTATTTAAAAGATTATTACTAAGTTCAGATCCATGGTTTAATTATAATTCTGGTGTGTCGTGTATAAGAAAGCAATTCAGTTTGCGACGTCTTATAATTGTTCCGAATTGAATGGAAACGAATGAATGAAACCATGTTTTCAATAATATATCGGCGAAAACGAAATTCCCAGTGCCCCGATCACAAATTAATACCATATGAAAATACATTAAATAAGGAACAATTTGATATATTTGGCAACTACCTCCGAGAACGGATAAGGGTGGAAAATCCACATTGAAGTGGAAAACGAAGTTTTCATAAAATTATGTCTTTTAAAACGCCATAAATGACTGATTTATCATAAACTGATCGGGATAATATTGATATCAGATTAAAGTAGAAGAGTTGAGGAACATTTTCCCACTTGTTTCATGTTGATAGCTTAATATTTAATATACTTAAAATATATTTTAAAATGTACCTGAAAATGAGTAAATCAAGCGCGCGTGCGTCGCAAGCGTGCGCGCAAATAATTTAGTCGCATTACAGTCGTTTGCGACTACTGTGCGCCGTCGTATTTCTCCTTTATATAAGTTAAAATAACACATATTTTCATTCCCATGAACTAAAAACTTTAAAAGTTATTTTCTCTATTTTTCTAACCGTGGAAAACGACGGGCAGCAAGAATAATAGCCCAATGCTGCACGTTGTAGTTTATTCAATGTAATAAACAAAGTTTTACTTATGTTTTCTCAAATAAAATTACCATCTAGGTCACATTTCAAATTTATGAGGCGCTAAATATTTGCAGCGATGCGCAGGAAACGTATATGTTTGAATTCAAGTGCCTGAAAAGCGAGTGAAACTTTTAAACTTTCAGTAAACTGGGTGGTAAACAAATCTCGGCGTGCGTCAAGGCAATTCCACGCAAGGGAACAAGAATTTCACATCTTCGGGTTTGATTCGAAGGATGATCAGAGGCGAAAATAAAATCAACATTTAATAATTTATCATTGCGCTGACAGTTGCCACTTTTCCAAAATGCCAGTTGAACGAGATCTCGGCATTGAGAGAGAGAGAGAGAGAGTATATGATATTTATGGTAGTGATCTATATTTGGCATTAACCTTCAGTAATTATTTATGGTAAGTTTATAAAGGAACTATGAAATAAAAGCCCTTTAAATTAAGTGTAAAATATTTAAACATCAAATATTTATCAGAAGTTCAACTTCAAACTTCAAGTGCACTTCTAACTTGACTTTTGTCTTTAAATAATGTTGAAAATTAATGCCTTTGAAGTAAATCCTCTATTCGTGTGCATGAGTAAACTGGCGCATGCGAACCCAATTAAGACGGCGTAATACTAATGTATGATTAATAATTCATTTTAATCATGCTGTTCGCGCCACCGGAGCTTTTGGGGATTTTGGTACGAAGTGATATTGGGGTTGGTAGTGCCGACGCACGCTTAAGTCGCGCATGCGCAGCGAACCCTACCTTATCTGTCACTTTGTCGCTTCTTGTGCCGAACTTTTGTAAATAAAGTTTAGTTTTTATCCAGCATTGCACCGAGTAAGTACGTTTCTAACCTCTCCTGTCGACGTATCTCGAACCCAGTTTATCGTGTTTTTTACGTGTTTATTCCGTTGGTGAACTCGCCAAAGCCATTTAGATAGGGCCCCGCGACTTTACAAATCTCGGGGTAATAATTTTAAGACAAGCTGCTTAAACACATTTACGCATGCTATTATTTTAAGTGAATTGTTTCAGCTTGAGGGATATGCAATTTTATGTATCTTTAATTCAACCCTTTAGGATTTGTAAAATTTTGTAGAGTTTGCGTCGTGCCAGTGTTGCGCATGTATGAACAATAATAAAATACAATAAGCGTAATTTGACATCATTTTCCTTTAGAATCAGGATGTGCTATGTGATTTTATAAACATCGAGGTGGAACATTTAATGTAGTTGTTTACGGATATTAAAAAACTCATTTTCTACCACTATTATATGTAACTCTGCACGAGTTAGTAGCATTGAAGGTTTTGCAGCAACATCCACCTACGTATCGATGCGGATCTTTTATTTTAACAGGACCTAGGAGAGAAGTTGATACGATGAAATTTCAGGTGCGGGAGGTCGTTGACGGGAAGAACATACCACCGGACTTGCTCGAACAAAACACAATCAAATCGGCTATGTTTCCCAAAATAGCCACCCAACTAGCCTAATGTCTTGCTGTCTAAATGCCTTATCTTTATCTTATCTTTCAAACATCCATACTTTCTGTAAATCCTCATAAAACTTACGAAATATTATATAAAATAGACGACTGCTTTTGACTAACGGTTCCCAACAGAAGTTCATAGTATTAGAAATCAACGATAGTATACATTCGAAATTTTGATTATATTGTGTAAATGTAAAAATGTTTGATCTGGAGGCAATTTATCAGAAATTAAATTATATCAATATTGCAAATATGGTAACTTCTAATCTTCATTCCAAAACGTATGCATTTTATATCTTATATCTTAAGCTTATTGCAGTTGTTCGGGCGTATTGTATATTTTTGAATTTTTATGTTGGCAACACGTATGTGATGGATGCACTGCGTTTCATCCGGTGAATTGCTAATGTATTTATGATGAGAATGAGCGCCGACTACAAACGGATTATGGCCAGGGCAAGGTGGGGGAGTGAGGAACAGGGAAGAAAAGTGTGGATGGGGAACGAATATTCGGGATGTGTGTTATGTCGAGGTGGGGTGGATACCTGGGAGCATCTGTGCGCCTGCGAAGGGGTGAATGGTTTGGGATGTAAGAGGGGGAAGGTAAGGGAGTGGTTGGGAGAGGGAGTGGAGGGTGTCAGAATACTGAGGCAAATTGTGAAGGAGAAATGGAAACGGAGGAGAGGGATGACCAAATAGGGAGGGTGGGATGAGTTTCCGAAAACTTGAGTATTTTCAAAAATCATGATAGTTACACATGTACTTTATTTACTTTATTTTGTTTTATTGTTATGGATTATATTTTTGTTTTATTTATTTTATGAAATCTATTGGCGATAGAAAGGAAAATGATGTAAAAGATGAATGCCAGTAAAGGTTCGACTAATATCTAATTAGTATCTAATTATAAACATAATAATGAGCGAAACGTATTTTGTGCAAGTTAAATAATAATGTAAAATATTTAAACTCTTCTCTTCCACAATCAAAAATATATTTACTTTTAGTTCTGTCATGTGGTCAAAAGCACACTCGTCTTTTTTTAAGGAGAGTCGCGAAATTTTAAAATTTCAAGGCCGTTCTCAAAAAAGTTTGGGTTACGTTAATTTAGACTATGTGCATTTAATGTTTCAGGGTATCATACAGTAAAACTGACAACGAGTCAAAATGGTTAATACTTCCAGGCTTACAATTTTTGAAAGTTATTTAACGTCATTCAATTTTTCCTAATTTCAAACCGTCCCTATATAACCAGTAAAATGACTTTAACTTCCCTCCAAGCACCAAACCTTAAGCAGCAATTTGTGCTTGAGAACAAGAAAACGGCTCGTTGAAACTTTTTCAAAGCAGCCCATAACTCGGCGTCCTTTGTGCGACCAACTCTTCAACGCCTACTTTCACCGAATTCCCACATGAATGAGCCGCCAACGCAACGCATTGATGCTGGCAGGAAGTAAAGTAACTCTTTGCAGCATCATCATGGAACTCGCACATTGCGTACTTGAAGAGAACTGACGAACGAATGTGAATCGAACATCCGCATGCGACGTGCGTCAATGCATGTGAAAAAAAAAGGTGGAGGCGCCAAGGGAACAAGGGAAAAAATCTACCGCATGTTGACGTACAAAATATGTTTATTACACATATGTGCTCAAAAATTAATTTCAGAGAATAATAACAAATTTGCTGAGTGGACGTAAAATAATGTCCGTATGTTTATCTTAAGAGAATTAAACATTTACTTTATTTTTCAACGTTTTACTACTTCACGTTAAGTTTGAAATAGTTATTATTACTCAAAACATAATGAGTTGGTGGATGGTCATTTAAATGGTCAACCTGTCACACATCAGCGCTCGTGAACGCCTCGGCTAATGTAATTTCCCCTCGGGAAATCGAATTACTTTATTTGCCATTCCGATAACATCCATCCAGTAAATGCTACGTATGCGTTTTAATTTTTCCCTATTTTCCATTTCATGCATTTCAAATACCAGAAATGCCTATATAGTTTTAGATTTTGACAGGTAACTTGTGTTGTAATATTTCATACTCGATGTGAGGATTTTATTGTAAAAATATTGTTTGTTATTGTGCACTCGACCAATATCCAATTATCCCTTTGTGACCTTAATACGTGGCATTAATACCCTCGCATGCGGCCGTCAATGTTTGTTTGCTATCGACAGGACACGCGTGAATCAATGTCGCTCAAAGTGACTCGCGCTCATTGCGTATTTTAAATGACTGAAAATGCGCTGGAAGCGAAATTTTGCATACCTAAAAAAGCAGGAGCAACGGAAGGCATGTCCAAACTGGCGACCAGCGCGACATGCGATAGTGGGAATGAATTAAGAATAGGTAGACTTCTGGAGATATGAACGCGGATTGTGTCGTAGTAGGCTGATTGTCGTGATCTAAATAGCAATTACTCCAGTGAACCTCTAACAACCTTTAGCTATAGGTTTAAAAGTAACCAGGTGACCGGAGGGGTTAACTTGATATTCTAAATCACATAGACGCGGCTGCGCTACACAAACCTTTGGATATTATACCAAAAAAGATTTTCTTTGCGGAATAATTCAAGATACTCATGGAATCTCCGGACAGGGCATCCGAATTGGTCCTACAGTTTGAAAGAGAAACCTCTGCTTGGTGCACCAATGCCTCCAAGCAGGACTCAGGCACTGGTATTGGAATATACAGTGCAAACCATGCGAATAAGAGCCATATGGCTCTGGGACGTAGCCCAACCATACTGCAATCGGAAACGATTGTACTTGAGGTGTGCCTACGGAAGCGTTTCTGTGGCGCTCACATCGTCATGCTCGGATAGTCAGGCACTACTAAAGGCAATTAAAAGTCCTTGTAAGTTAACCACGACGAACTGGAAATGCCAGAGCAGCCCCTGAGGCAATGGGCAAATAACAACCGCGTTGCCCTGATGTGGGTTCCTGGCCACATGTGCATACCTGGCAATGACACGGCCAAGTACATGGCCTAAGACTGGGACTTGAACCTAGCTTATTGGGCCAGAACCCATTTGTGGATTCACCATTGACGGATGGACGAGAGTGATCCATATATGGATAAGGGAGTCCAACGAAACATGCAGGCTCTGTCACGAGGACGCAGAGACGTCCGAGCACATAATCTGCTCGTACAAGGTTTGAGATACATCCTCCTTGGCAAGGACTTCCTATTAGCCAAGGAAGTGGGGGAGTTATAACCAAAGGATGTTGTAAGGTTCAAACTTGACCTAGGGCCCATTTCATCCCTGGCAGTTGGGACAGAATAATAGATCAATTTGGTCGAAGTTCACGGGAGGCTTGCTCCCTCACCGGTCCCCTATAAGGGTAGCAAGTAAATATGTTCATATTTATACCAATGACGGGAAATGCATGCCAACTTTTAGGGAATTTTGTGCTCCGACCACCTACGGTTGGCAGCAACTGTCCAAGATTCGTATGCGCAGCTTACAATGCACTTAAACTCAGTTTAATTCTGAGTTAAAGTAAGTATGATTTTCCAGGTTAACCATCATTCTTGGGTATCTCGTACCAAATCTCTTGTATCCGCCTGAGCAAAGCGCCGCGAATTAACAAGTCAAGAAGTCCAAATTTTCAGAACACAATTCGCGCGTTTATTCATACTTTTCATATGGTTTCGGTGAAATAAGAAGATATTTGCTACGTATGTTTCCGGAAATTAATGATTCCTAGAAATATGTACATTATTGGGAATCCGAAAGTTGAGAAATTTTAATAAAGAGAAATGATGGGAGAATTTATTAGTATAAAAGCAAAGAGTGTTTGGCATTTCGACAGAAACAGGTAGGACCATGATTCATATTCAGACGGGCGTATCATGGTTACAACAAAATATTCTGAGGGGATTGATAAGACAGGATACATGTGTGACATCACCAAGGACTTATGGTGCCACGACCTATTAAAGTCGCGAATGCTTCTCTGGCAATTCTCGCCACACCTTTTCGTGTTATACGTTTAGTTTTTGCGTTTCTTCTACTACTCTTCTCTACCTTTCTTCCGACATGTGTTTCTCCAAAATTCTCACTAACCGAATGTCTTCTTACTCCCCCAAATAGGTAGACTTCGCCCCAAGCTAAGCTAACTATTGCATGTATCTCTTTCGGCACCCAATTTCTTCCACTTGGCCTACCCCATTTCTACATTCGAGGCTTGAAATGTTTTCTTTTCCTAGTCTCGAGGACTCAGTCTTCTGCCTTCATACCGTCAAGGAAATGAACTCATTAGAATTGGGCAATATTGCTTCAGTATATAACGGCCTTGAGCCGATTAACTAAGCCAACCAAGCTGTCCAGGCATTATTGATGACTCTTTGAATAAATGCTAATGCTGCAATTGGAATCTTCTCTATTTTTTGCCTTGTCTATCAGCTCGTTAGTCACGTTAGCAAAACTAAGCGAGTTTAGTCTATTTTCCTCTACCATGAGAAGGGAATGATGCATTCTCCAGGTGCCAAGGATGGTTGCAAAGGCGTCGGATGCCAGCGAAACGTGGGCAAGAGTAAAAGTAAGATAACAATGGTGTCAGATATAACCTCCACCAGCTGCAAACATACTTTTTACCACTTAAAGCTACCGAGTTCCGCAATAAGACCTTTGGTTAATTATAGAGGTATTTTTGGCCCTAGACTTGGTTTGTAAGCCCCCCCCCCCCCAAGTGTAATTACATATGCTCTGAACAACGAGTTCAAAATCTGGAAAACATCGCTTACAATTAGGCTAATAAGGTTCGCCTGCAGTATTCGCCTATATTCAGATTCACTGTTCGGTGCTTCTGTGCATTCAAGAGGAAACGTCAGCGTCCCGAACAGTATCAGTGACTCGAAGAATATTCCAATAAGAGTACGCCGAAAAAAAACACAATGATGGCTGCGAGTTTGTGACAGCTTTATCTGTAATCAATTTCATATTAAGTTGGCGCATCTGGGCACCAGGGGGAAGATGTTCGAAGTGCACTGGGTTGGGCCACTCGATGTCGCCGGCCGGAAGTGAGAGATGATGGCGCGACTGAGTTAAAGGATCGCCAACTTTTCCCATTAGGTTGCAAATCGAGATCCTAATTTTAATATGACGCCGCCGTGGCATCGCAAGTGGTCTGCGACCGTTGAAAACGCGTGCGTGAACTTCAGCTAAAGCCACGGCTTGAGGGTACTAACCGGCGACGGAGGCGCGAGTGCGCGTGCCGCAGGCATGAGGCCGACGACAGATGAAGCACCTGATGAGCGCGATACGAATTCCACCTCCATGCCACCAACAGTATTTACGGGCGCATCGCGACACACAAATGCGAGAACTCAGCGCGTAATTCGCCCTTGGTTGGTGGAGTTTACCTAGAGCTTTTCACAAAGTCACCGGTTTATCGTTATTAATTTACGTTCGAAGTCGGAGTTTACGTAATGACTTTAGAGTTGTCTCTTCAATGTGCTTTTGGTGCCTTTGATTCTATACTCATCTGGGTATTAATTTAATTTTTAAATGGGTTCAAATTTATTGCATTTCGTGTTTCGTATATTGTTGAATTGTATATCTATATTTGAAAGAGTATAGTGTCATAAACATGAACTTATTTTAATATAAAACACTCATTATTAAGATAATATATTTTTGGTGATATATTTCGGAATATTGTAAATTTTATCCCAAGTTTTGTGAGTAACAGTTAATATTTACTGCAGAGAAGAATAAATACACTACGGCACGATAGTCCCGGACTTAATCACAAAGGTTAATTCTCGTTGATACGCGGGACCTGACTTAACAGGATCCTTGGAGCTAAGTTACTAGAGCTATCGCGTTTCAAGATGGATTTTACCCACCCCCAATGTTCAAAAGCACGAAAATTCACAACAACGCCATCAAGGACAAGGACACACATAGTAACAATTTAATAAGTAAACAAGGCAACGCATCTGGATTACCTTGTTACAAACGTGTTAAGCATTATAGCGCTGCAAGCCCCGCATATCGAAGGTAACTAAGATAGAAATGTACCTATAAATAGATATAGATTTATAGAGATTTACAGAGATTTTAAATTCGATAACTCCTATGGGCCAGAAAGCAAGAAAATTGGCTTCATATACTCCTTTTTTTTAATTGTTAGTCTTTGTATATTTGTGTAATTATGCAATATAGTTATGATGTTTTACTCTTAATGGTTAGTGTTGGCATTGGTAATAGTTCTCATCGTGAGATATATAGCGTATAAGCACATAGTGCGGGTACCCTACAGTACCCTACCATGAGGACGCGAAGCTGACTTGATACGTCAACTTGTTACCCATTAACCTACTAAGGTGGGCATTGATCTTACACAGAGCTTTCTTCATTTTCACGACTATTACCTGATCATCTGAAAATTGAAGGTTGTGTGGAGTTCTCCCTTTTTCTCATTTGGGAACCGGTATTTTCATTTCCTCTTCCCCAGAGATGGTGTTTTCTCTGTGTAAAATTTAATTACAGTCGGAGATAATCTGCTCCCTTGCACCCCTTGACCCGTTGGCCTTGATCGGATAAGATATTGAGAAGATATATAGAATTAGGGGTAATTACAGTGATTCTCAACTTTTTGAGGCGTTTTGTTTATAATGATTTTAAAATTATACTCAAAATAATAAACGTAACTTAGCTCGAATAGGGACATCCCTGGAGGGGGTTGTCCGCGGAGATCTCCCTTGGGACTTTGCCATGCAACCGTAAGCGTAAGTAAGTTGCGGTCCAGACAGATATATTTGACTAGAGTCGGATTACTCATTGCAGTTTTATAATGTACTACTCATCTGATTAATGTATGCACATTATAATATTGTTACAGATAATTATATGTATTTGGTGTTGAAAGTGTGTTGATTATAGTACTGTTGTTTGTTGAGATCTGTTTATTGATTAATGAAAGTGTAATTGTTTACGCAGTAAACCCTGCCATAACAGAACTTGCAAGAAGATGAAGCTGCCATAACAGAACTTGTAATAAGAGGAATCCTGCCATTATTGGAAAATTCTGTAACTCTATTGGATTATAAGTGGTAGCAGTAAAGTTAATTGTCCCATGTCCGGTTGGTCCCATGTCCTTCCGATTTAACCAGGTTTCATTGTAATGATATGAGTGCAGAATTGTGGGACTATGTAAGTGGTTGTATGTTAAATGTCATGCATCCACCAAAGAGAGACCTTGAGGACTCGAACTGCATCCTCCGATGTGATTCGATAAGATAAGCCCCATTCCGACGAATGGTATTAGTTACTTACAATTAGTGTTCTCCGATTTTGTTCGAATCAATCGACGTTAACTTTGGTCTTTGTGCCCTTTCCGCCTCGTACGTATGTATCGTATGCTATACGTTTACTTTATCAG